>SZWC01024634.1:19396-37004 GCA_023375785.1 Penium margaritaceum | reverse complement strand
CCCCCCGCCCTTTCCCGCCCCAACTCCCCCCGCAACAACTCACATGGAGACAACATGGCCCTGTGGATCGCAGGTGAGACCGTACGCCTCACTGCACACGCCGCCAATAATCCAGCCTCTGAACGTCTGCCGCCATCCTGCCTGCAGCTCCCTCAGCGCCAGTGCTGTCGCGTCACACGCATTCACAGTTAAACACAAGTGAAAGCGCCGGCGCATGTGCAAGACAACAAAGCTGGAGTCGGTTTGCGCCAAGCTGCTTTGGATGGGTCGTTTTGGGAGGGAAGCGGGGGGGGGGAGGGGATGGAGTCACATGCAACATGTAAACAGGCTGCAGTGGTAGGGGATGGAGAACCTTAGCCTCAGAGCAGCTGCAGTAGTTGTCGTGGAGGTGGGAAGGTGACGGGCGGATGCACGGTAGAGGTTGGGGGGGGAGATGATTCTCCGACAAACGAGACAATGGCTGAAAGTCAAGATATCTCATCACATTAGAGTTTGGCGTGATGGGCCAGACCATCAGCTTCGAGACATCCATGGCCTACGTGCAACGCTCAAGTCCTCGCAAGCCGTCTGACAACGTACCCTCAGAGTCCAGCAGGTTCACAGCTCGGGCAGACGGCACGGACACGAGAAGCCACAGCACGCCAACCACCACTGCCACGGTGGCCCCTATGGCCTCCGTTCTTGTTCCACTGGCTGCACGCGGCCAGCGCGCCATCCCTGCTCCTGCTGTAGCAATTTCCGACACGGAAAACCTCAGTGCTCGAGGGCAGAAGAATGCCGTGCGGGTGTAATGTTTGGGTACAGGAGATCTTGCCGCAGCGCTCTAACGCCAAACCGCTTTGCAATCAGTCTCTATCTGCTTCTCTGTTAACAGCGTTGCCCCTTGGTCGCCTGGTTCGGTTTGTAAAGGTGGGTGGAGGACGTGGAACCCGGAGTGGTCAAAGTTTCTGAAGCGTTCAAGTAAGCCAATGCAAATGCTATCGGTGAAGTGATTGGAGGCAGGCCAGGCCGATTGTGGAGTTGTTGATGCGCATGGCCTNGCGGCCACTTGTTACCGACTCTTCCCGGTCAACAGTTTTGACCGCTTGTGGGTTTTGACTCGACTCCCACAAGCGGCACCGCTGTTCTACAACGCGCAGCCAGCGTGAGGAAAAGCCAGCAAACGAGTCTTTGTATCGGCGGCGACGGGTGAATGTCAAATTAGCGCAAATCTGGCCCGTCGCTGGAAGTTCAAGGCGCTTAAGCAGAGGCCATGAGGACTGCCGCAGAACCCAGGCCAGCATAAGGAATATTCAAAAGGACAATATCTAAATTTCAAAAGACTGTCTTGCGGCAAAGTTCGACTTGTTCATCACGGCCAGCCTGAACGAGATCAGCTCTCCTATGCCGACTCATGGCTGAAGTGGCTGGACTGCCTCGGCACACTCGGCGCATGCGAGTGCCAGCGGGCGTGGGTGCTCGTTTTTTGGGTTACAGAGTGGGGCAAAATAGCCAGGATCTCTACGATCCCAAGGGCGGACCCTGCAATATCCACGAGCAGAAACATACTACTTCCATATTAAGCACATAAAACAAAAGAACCAGGTATCCGGCCTCACTCGCCATGCTTAATCAACGACATTTGTCGCTGATCGAGCATGGCGAGGAGGGTCATGTGACCGATGCTTGATCGTGACCCTCGCTCCCTTTCGAGATCAAAATCGAGCGATGACATTTTTTTTCCTTTTCTTCAACGCGCAAAACCCCTATAGCAATTTAGGGTTTCGTATCTTTTGCGCGGGCAAAGCCAGCACAAATCATAAAACCCTCCATCAGGGTTTGGCGTGTCGAAACTTTTTGCAAAAAAGGGCCATCGCTCGATTATGATTGAACCAAAACGCCCATTTCTAATTCTTGTTTTCTTACGACACACAAAACACCTTAGATTTGCACAAAACACGCTTTCAAACCCAACCCCGCATTACATTTGGGGTTCATGGTTTTTTTCCGCAGGCATCTGCTAGGCCCTACGATAGCGGGGCTGAGCGATTTCCCTTTCAACGGATGGGGTGTCTCAGACCCCTTACGCAAACCCCACGCAAACCCCTCCCTCGAACAATCACAAATACCTGAAAATTGGGGTTATTCATTGTTCAAGGGGCTTGATGACGTCATCACACAAAGACTTCATTTCATGCAACGACGTCATGGTGTTCATGTGTTTTTTTGGATACGTTGTTGTTTTTCTTTGACATGTGGTTGTATTTGTGTTAAATTCAAAACATAGCATATAAAAGTGCAGACACTGGATATGGGGGGTTCATTCAGAAAATCGGTGTGTTATTCACAAACTTGGCTAATTCTGAGGCCGCCCCCGTTTTCGGCGGACCATGTGTGAGACGCCCCCATTCTGAAAACAAATGGTTAGGTCGCCCCCATTTGAAAAACTTCTAGCTAGGTTGCCCTTTTTTATTAGTTTTCCAACATGCCCTTATTGTGAGAGTTATGGCTACGTCGCCCCTTTTTTTTTACGAAATGTACAGGGTTTGGGTTTTCGGATGTTGACGTCGGCAGAGCCTCAAAAGTACGTCATCGCTAGCCGCCCACACTATCGCTGAAAAGGCATAACAGGACCCTCCCTTTGCACCTCAACATAATGGATTACGGTTGTAGTTTCTTTGTGTTTTCACGTCGGGTTTGCTGTTGCAAACGATATGGAAAGGATTCGGGTAATCGACACACTATGACGCGGCATTGCATACATCATACGTCGAAGCCGATTGTTCAAATGCACAAGTCCACACTCAAAGTGGAAGATGGCCCAATGGAACAATGTAGCCCCACCCTGGACGACAAGGGACCAGGTGTCGCGCGACTTTGTCGTGTTGCCAGCGATGCGCAGTTCATGCGTGTAGCCAGTTTCCACGTGGACACAAGCAGATTAACTCTGTCCGTCCGTCATTGCAGCCGCACTTGCTAGAACATAGGACAAGTAGTCAGACCGGGTTTGCGTCTCGAACACCATCATGCACCAATGAAGAGTTGCTTAGTGGAACCTGTTCGTTGTACTGGTTTGCACTACGAATAGGCACTATCGTGTGTACTTAAAGTGCTTCTTAGTCAGGCCACTTCGCTAAGTATCCACCTATTTTGACTTTACGATTCATCCTGATGGACAACGACGGACGTCTGAATGGCCTGGCACATCGTGGATGGGGTACACCCGTAACGGACCCTATGGCGGCTCATCGAGCATGGGTTGCATTGAAGGAGGAGTCGGACCGGTATGTAGCAGGCAAGCGTGAGTTGGGCCATGCAAAAGCATGATGGGCCCTAGCCTCTGTGACTCCATAACATATAACATGGAACTTGGGAATGCCCATGCCGAGTATTCGTCCGTTAAACTGTCCCAAGCCTTCGGAGTCGTGGGTTTGGATTGAGCCACCGAGTCTGTAGTGGCCACAACGCATGTTCCCGTTGTCGTGTTTTGGCCAAATCATATCCATTTTGCCCCCTATTCCTTGGGGCATGTATGGTTGTCTTCATAATCTCATTTGTCAAATGCCCTCCGTTTACTGTCTTACTGATGAATGATTCGGTCCTTTCCTTTCTACATGGCCCTTCTTTTCCGGCTTAAGAACATTCATTTTCACACAATCATGTCTGAAGTACCCACACTACAGTACATTCACTGAATGATTCTGCATAATCATGTCTGGAGTACCCATAATTACAGGCAGAGTACCCGGGATCGTGTTTGGAGTACCCACAGTACCGTAAAATGTGCCACGATTTCTACAATTTCATGTCTAGAGTACCCATAATCATGTCTTCAGTACCTAGAATCATGTGTGGAGTACCCCCACTCTACCTCATTGTGCCTAGAATTTTGCAAAATGAAGTCAGGAGTACCCATAATGTAACACAATAGCATGGAGTAGACATGATGTACCACTCCATATAAACAACGTCTATGCTGCCTTTGTACTATTCATTTCCTACATATTGTTACCAAACATAATGATATGCCTTGTCATCCAAGGTCCTAGAGTATCCGATGAAACGGATCCTTGTATTCAGCACCCTGAACACATGCTGTGCATCACATTGTGTATGAACGTTTGACTATGGGTGATCTTCCTTGGGATGAACCGTTAGGCTGCAATAGTAGGCCGTGCATGACACACGAGTGACAAGTAATTGGTAACTTGCAAGAACAGCAATATAAAATTAAGACAAACACCAGAGTATCATTGGGTTGACTAGAATAGTGTTTTTGTGCATGTTGTACATGCATTAATGCATCCCGTTTTGAGCAACATACATTCTCAAACATCGTTATCAAAATTCAAGTAATAGAATGATGAAAAGTGACTAAGTAGCATTTCCTTATGTCCACATGAAAGACAATGGAGACAGGTCACATTAGGTAATCCACTCTTCCACATGTACCGCCAAATGATGGACCCAGCGGATAGCATCGCAAGTTGAACACGGGCAGACATCTCCACACTGTACAGCATCATAAAACACCTCCTCTGGTTGGCGACGTGATATCTGACCATGGTCACTTCTCTCCACACTCAAACAATGCAATGTGAACCGCCCCCTAGCAGAGAGTCCCCTCGTGCTCCGGGATCTTGACCTTGAGGATGCTTGGACAGGCAAGACTAGGATAGCCTTTTTCATCTGCTATAATAGAAAGGATGAAAGTTAGACATTACTTTGGTACAGTGTGCACATGGTGTGTTCAATGGCGTGCACATGGTTTGGTCATAAGCTACTATGCAAGACAAAGTGGCAATGGATACGGGTCAAGTAGAACAGAATGAAAGACATTACCTTCACACAGCTTTGGTGTCAAGCAACATGTCAAGATCAGGCAGTCCCATCTTAGGAACTAGCTTGAAGACCATGGCATACTGGTGACGGAAAGCAGCTTCCTCTACCTCATGAATTTCCCTCCTCGTCTCAACTTCTGGGTTGTACTCCTTGTCTAAAGTCTTCGAATCCGTCCATTGTGAGTTTGGTCATCCGCTAGAGCGGCCCTCGCGACAAAGACCTCCTTGTTCCCCTCCTCTTCCAATCTGTCCACCTCCTACTCATCCTTGTCCTCTTCCCCCCCTTCTTCTTGACCATTTTCCGTTTGCTCCTATGTTAAGTCGCCGTCCACACGTTCCAACTTAGTTGTTGCCCCAGCAGTTGCTGCCGGAGTGCGTGCGCTAGTATCGCCTTCCATGTTGGCTGCTTCAATGATGGCCACTACAGCATCCTCAACCCCATTGGCTTCAACAATCCGCTATGCCCCCATCTCTGCCGCACGAGCTGCAGCCATCTGTGGTGGTGTTGCCGCGGGTGGGTTAGTGTAGGGTTGCATTAGGTGGCCCTTTTGGCCACATCGACTACAAATGTGGTTTGCGCGTAGTAGATCGCCCCGCCGCTTGCGTTTGCTTTGCATCTGGCCCACTACACGCTCGACTGGTGCTTGCCACCCGGGCTCGGGGGGGTCCCCCTCACGGTCTGGCTTCGGCAGGCCTAGCTCTAACACCCTTAGGTTCACGCCAGCCATGGGGTGGCTATATAAGCACTTCCACGCGGCAACGCTCTACGACATGTTGGTGTAGTTGTCTAAGGTCGCTCCGTTCTCCAACAGCACAGCACATGCATGCATGCACGAGATGCCGAACTCCTGGTAGTGGCCACAGCTGCACTTCCGCATGCGGGAGTCAACCTGCTGTGGCACACTCCTTTTCACTGTGCCCATGAGGTTCCCGGTGTGCACCACCTCGTGCTGCCAAGCAGTTATGGTGGAGCGCCTTTCCAAAGATGGTCGCCCACTTCCTCTCCTATTTGCTACCCATGTTGATGTAGTGTGCCAGTTTTCTGTGCGTTGCAAGCAACTTATGTATGAAGGGGTATAGACTGGCCGAGCAGTAGTCGGGGAACAACTTCCTAGCCTTGATGATCTGTGCGTTGAGAAACTCTGCTGCATTTCTTATGTTGTGGCAGCCACACCCTGGTGGTCCATGGAAGCGGCTCCCGCAACGCAATAGGATCCCTCCCTCCTCGCCAACACCGAACACGTAGCGTGTAGTGCCTTGATTCTTCTGCATCAGCTCCATGTTGAGGTTGTTGTATTTGTCTCGTAAATACGCGTGAGCCAACCGCTAGAAGATGTCCGCTGGTGTCTTGCTATACGTCACTCGGATGTTCTCCTTGATGTGAAATGTATAGTACTTATGGTTGGCCCGAGGAAGGAGCTTTGGTATTGCTGCTAGGAGCCCTGCATCACATTCACTGATGATGGTGGTGCCACCTTCGCGCAGGGTTAAGTATGAGTTAAGCAATTGGAGCAGGAACCACCTCCAATTATCTTTGTTTTCCTTACTGACAACGGCGTAGGCCATTGGACCGCTCTTGTACTTGCATAAAAAAACTGAGCGTTTAAAAGCACCTGTTTGTACCTGTTTTTCAGAAATGTGCCATCTAGAGTGACGATATGTTGCACGTGAGGCAAAACCTTACAACAGGCACCGCTCGCCACAAAGTAACGATGAAACTGCTTGGCCTTCTTCCTCGCAACATTGATGGTGTTACGGTCGGCGTGCATCAACTGCATTTGTGCAAACAGTAAATCAAACATTTAATTTGGCAGCTTAAAAAAAAATTGATGTAAAAATACCGCTACATGATTAGATGACTCACCTCGACGCAGTACGTGGGGAAGAGAGCCCATGAGGTAGACTTCTCCCCATGACCTGCCCTTGGGCCTTGTCTCCCATCCTCCAAATGAGATGGTAGCCCAATTTCTTATATGTAACAGCTTCAACGACCGCGCGAAGGGCTTTGGCGTCCGTTTTTGGGTCTCGGGCCATTGTATCTTGGATGAGTCATAGGAGCCACTTGGTTTTGTGCACCATGTTCCCCTTCGTCTGGGCCATGGTGCAGTTATGCCCCTCTATGTATGAAGAGACCGTGCAGCTGTGCGACTTGCTTGACATCCAAAAACGGATTACCCATTAGCATCTATCACTCTTGTAGTTTTGATAGTGCATCATAATTTGCCCAGGTTCATATCTCTCCCACTTGAGAGGGAAACTCTGCTGGATTGCGTAATCTTTGATTGCGTAGCGGCACTCCTCCATCATGTGAAATTCCATGCCACCTGGGAACTACACACTATCACCTTTGTCATCCTCGTCCGAAGGACCTGCACAACAACACCTGCGACAAAATCAGTTCAAGTGCTCATACATGCAAGAGTTTGGAGTCAGACTGCCAAAAACAGCTTACGGTTGTACGATTCTTCTATTGGCTTGTGGGGTGGACATTGTTCTTCACGCGACTTCCCATTAAGTGTCGTAGCAGGCCCTCCTGACAGAAACTCTAGACCAGAAATAGCATAGGCCATGACGGGAGACGAAGCCAATGTACCACGTACCACTCGGAGGTAAGTACTATTTGAACGATCCCGCACTACTTCACCACCTTTGTACTTGACGGGTCCCTGGTCGAGGAATCCAGGGGTCATGGATGCCACCAATTCAGCTTCTTGTCGCTTCTCCTATTCTTCACGCTCTCTCATGTTTTCATTCCACTCAGCAAATGAGCGCACGTGCATGGGGTCAACATAGTCGACCGTTGGGTCGGTAGAGAGGGGATCGAGGTAGTGGGGGCTAGGCAAGAGTTGCTTGCAAATGCTACGTGTGCCATAGACGGTTTGCCAAGCTTCAGCCTCAACTTTGCTTAGCAAACCAAGCAAAGTTGAGGCCGCCATGTGGCCAGAATGAGGGCATGTTGGGTATAGAATTGGACATTGAATATGTACCATGCCCCCATGACCCTGACTTATTGGTTGCGAGGATGCCAGCCGAGGTCATGGGAACTACGCAAGAGCGGGATGGACGTCCAGGCTGCTTAGGCAAAAACTATGCAAAATGCAACGTAGAATGATGGACATGAGCTTCTGCAAGCTGCAGGCCATAGAGTAACCTGACCCACGTGCATTCGTCCACGGTTGGAGGTAGAAGGGGGAAGCGGTTTAGCATGCAAGACCGTAGGCGTCCTCGCATTGGTCATAACACATGCCACCGTGGCCTCAATTTTTGTGGACTAGATTCATTCACAATTTTAAGGTGTTTTTTTCATACGTACGGCTGGCTAACAAGCAGTGCACTTGTCGATGAAGAATATTTACGCACTAGACACCATTAAAGGAGATGGCAAGCGATGGCCCACTTCGAGAAGCTGTGCGGAAATTAAATGAACGGGATACTGTCCAGTTTACAAGCTCAAAACATAAGGGTACCATAAATGCATTTTGCGAACATTGGACGTTAACTCCGTAACTTGCACACATCTCGTCAACTTTAGCGATGAAGTCTGGACGGCGTACACGGCGGACCTGGTGTCCGAAACAATGTATGACAGGTTTTGATTGAAACTGATTTTCAGTGAAATGCAATATGAAATGGAATCAATATCTTGCCCCCAATGTTTATAGTGGGGGAAAGACGTCGATAAAATTTCATCCATATTGGGCATCATAGCCATGATTCCGTGGAGCACCAAAATTGGAAAGGATTTGGCCATGACTTTTCGAATGGGGGTGACCCAGATCATTTTTCTTAAAATGGGGGCGTCTTGGACATGGTCGGGCGAGAATGGGGGCGACTTAGAAAGTTGCCCTCCGGCCTCTCTCTCCATGCTTCTTTAGCAACATGTGTTGCTGATAGAGCATGGCGAGGAGGGTCATGTGACCGTTGCCCGATTGCGACCCTCGCTCCCTCGCGAGATCGCAATCGAGCGTTGACAATTTTTTTCCTTTTTTTCAATGCGCAAACCCCCTATTCAAATTTAGGGTTTGTATGTTCTAAGCCGGGCAGAGCCGGTGCAAAACATAAAACCGTACATCAGGGGTTTGCATGTCGAATTAAAATTTGAAAAAAAGGGCCATCCCTCAATTGCGATTGAACCAAAACGCCCATTTCAGATTTTTGTTTTTTACGGCACACAAAATACCTTACAATTGCACAAAAGAAGCTTTCAAACCAAACCTCACATTACATTTGGGGTTGATGGTTTTATTTTTTGTGCGTGCATCTGCTAAGCCCTGTGGTAGCGGGGCCGATCGATTCCCCTTTCAACTCATGTGGTGTCTCAGACCCCTTACGCAAACCCCATGCAAATCCCTTCCTCAAACTATCACAAATACCTCAAAAGTGGGGTCAGTCATTATTCAAGGGGCCTGATGAAGTCATCATACCGATGATGCATTTTATGCAGCAACAAATGGTGTTCACGTGATTTTTTTGATACGTTGTTTTTCTTTGACCTGGCAATGTATCCGTGCTAAAATCAAAACCAGAGGATATGGCATTGTAGAAGAGTCGTCGTAGGATATGGGGGGTTTATTCACGAAATGGATGGGTACATTGTCACACCCTCGTGCATAGTAACCCTTCACAATCGTTTTGTGGCCAAAAGCTGTTACAACAAAGCTAGGGTTCCAAAATAGACTGATTAGTCTTGTATCATTCTTTTCTCGTGCAACATTCAAGCCGGGAAGGCTGGAGAGATTTTGCAAAAGTGGCCATCAAAGTTACGTACCAGACGTACACGAGTCCCTTATCTTTCAAACTGGGAATTCATGTTGTTACATCAATAGCCCATCACATCACAAGACCACGATATTCACTCCAATGTTTGAGGACAAACCGGCCAACGGCCCCCGCACTCATTGAATCTTCCTCAACCATACGACAACTTTGAACACTCTCGCAAATCTACAACAGAAGTATCACAACCTTTCTCTCGACTTCTTGATGCACCAAGACAGATATGAATTTATGAACATGCATCTCGCATCTTCATTGTCAATTCTGCAAGACCCTAAATTCTGGACGGACCTTCTCAAATTTGGCTACTCACGACGCGACTCTACACGCATCGCTCTAAAATCCACCCAACAACCCTGACTAGACCTCATTCGTAATTTGACACTTGTATGTATATGTTCGATCATTTTGACACTTGTCATCGAAGTACACATGCCTCTCATTCTAAGTAGCTCAAGTGTCCCAAATTCTAAATTGTGTTCTGCATCGCAACTTTGACCTATTCACCATCTACGCTGTGTTTGGTATAACACTTTGTATAAGAGTGCAACAGTGCTAGAGAGGCATTCGACTACTTTACCCGTCCGGAGGAATACCTCACACAAGCCGTCAGTGTATCTCACATTTCAAGACTTTGCAGACTTTGCCACAACAACGTGAAGCAAGCGAGTGTAACCGACAACCAACAGTTGGTCTTTGGCGACGACTCCGGCAATGGAGGAGAAAAATGTGCCGATGTACGCAAACTCTAAATCAACAACCAATGCTCATGTGGCAGGCTATACAGAAGCTTGATCAACCCCTACGACTTTGATTACCAATCTGTTTGTGAATCCAACGGTGATAAACAAGTCGTCCCTACCAACAACCTCGATGACATTAGTAAGACAACAGATGCCGTTGGAAAACAGGCATGGATCAACAAGGAACTAGCAAAATTGATCTCCACGCTCAACGGGGTCAACAACTAAATTCTCTAATAACTCAACATTGCAATGAAGGCTCTTTCCAATGCAAGCACATGTCAAGCGGTGCTCGACGAAAGAAATTCCCATCTGTCGAGCAAACCCATAATTTGTCCGGCGCCACCAGAAATCATTTGATCCCGCAAACTTGAAAGGATTGATGGTTCACATGTGGCTGACAAGTTTGGAGGTGTATTTCACAACTGTTAGGTTCAAAGTTCAAAAAAAAGACATTGACTTCATGGACGTGCTTTTGTGTGGCACAGTGCTAAGTTGGTGGTCAGATTAAAGACCATCCAACGGTAGCAGGAGACCGGCAGAACATCATCAATGACCAAAAGTGCCCGTCTCATATCCCTGACTACAGGCGTTCTACCCTTGAAGCAGATGAACCCATAGTGGCAAGACGCGCTGCCGTAACCAACCGTCTAGAATGAATTATTGCGCACAATGTTTGTACGCTTTAAATGACTAAATGAAAAATTTGACAAACGATGAAAGCTCCAGCCCCTCCGTCAGCATTCTAGCGTGGCAGAGTACACAAGGAGATTTCACGAGGTCATCACGAGTGTAGACATCACCCCTAACAAACTCTATTTTCATTACACAAAACGTCCTAGGTGAGCAATAGCTATTTTTGGCATCCAAAACGACTGTTTTGGATGATCGCAGTAGTGAAAAGGATCAACAGTACGGACTACAATTCTCGGATCTACAACTCTTATGGCTGGTGACCTCCTGACCAGAAATATCTTGGGAACAGAGAGAACTAGTCAGCGGACTCCGTGACTCTAATGGAAGAGGACGCCGTCAATGAAAGAGATACGTGAACCTACTACAACTGAGTAATCAAGGAGAAACCTAACCATCAATAAAATTATTTTTACAATACTTTCATAACGCAAATGCGTCAGGGGTAGATAAGTGTAACGTATAGACCATTTTTTAGATTTCAAATCATCAAAAATTATTTGCAGTGTATTTCGAGGACTTGAGGTGAATCACGTAAGGTGTCCTTGGCCATAAAACAATCTATGGGCTAGAGTCCGGATCGACCCTATCTTAGAAAATACAGATCCTATGGATTTAAGGCAAGAGGAGTGTCGCGATGGAAGAACCTTCGTGTCACTCCTCCACTCTAGTTGGTCGCTAGGGTTTTGTTTCCACGTGGCTATGCCACATCGAATGAGTGGCTAACCACCTCAGCCAATTTTCTCCCTCCTCCCTAGAATGCGGTGTTGACGGAACGTACATGGAGGAGAGGGACGGGAATCTTTGAACCCCCCCCTCCCACAACACCAACGATGCCAAAGGGGAGGAGAGGGGCAAGATTCCTCCTCCCATGATACTGAAGGCGCCAAAGGGGAGGAGTGGGGTGAGAGTCCCCCTCCCATGTGGCCGACATCAACCGTTTGCGAGTAGCGTGAACAATTGATGTCGGCCTTGCGACCGGGAAGTCAATTGGTGATCCCCATGGAAGAACTTTCATTTCTTCTTCCTAGGCCTAGAGGCTGAACCACGGGAATGAAGACAACATTGTCCATTGAACGCGGTTTTGACTGTTGTGAAACATGACAAATAGGTTGGTCTGAGCTCTACAATAATTTGGGACTTTCTCAAATATTGTTTTAACATTTTTTCCTAAGGGGAGGGTTCTTTTTTACCCACCTCTTGAAAAAGCATTGCGGTGGCTACCCACCTTCTAGAGATCGCAGACCGGATTCCCAACTTTTTGTCCGAGTATTTATGCTTTTTCCACCTTTTCATCTTTTCAATAAAATTAAAAAACCTTGCGCCCGTCACGCACTTTTAACCATATGACTCCAATACCCACTTTTGTGCACGGCAGGTCCATCCCGTACACATCGCGAATGTTTTGAAATGGACCCCCTGTCACTGCCACCCACTCCTTGCTCCTTTCTCTCTCCCACCCACATTTCTCCTGCATGTTTTATCTCACTTTCACCCCTTATCCCTGCTCAAAATTGATGATGAGGGGGGGATGCAATGGCGAGCGCTCGAGGCCATCGGCCTCGAGCCCTCCCTGTTACGACGTCCATTTGGCGACCGATTCTGCCAACGTCCATTCAGTGGTAGAAATATCGGTCAGGCAACCATATTCCAACACGTTTGTTTGTGGAAAGATGCAACGACGCAAAGTCATCATTTTGTAAACATGACATCAGAAAAAATTTCCAAAAACGCCCCTTGCCACAATCATCAATAAAAGTCGACCATATCAGAATAAAGTGAAGGAGGTTTCCATTAATGCACATAGTATGACGCCTCAAAATGTAAAGAAATGAAAATTGAAGCAAATTTTGTGAATTGCGAGAAAATATGTACGTTATCCCCACTCAATGAGAAAATGTGCCGAAGATATCGGGGTTATGTGCATCTTTTCTCAAAAGTGGGCACGACGTTCACTGTTAGTCACTATTCACACTTTCTGGGTATAGTGGTCAATAATTTCAAAAAATTGGGTATTTTGGCAGTTCAACGCTCAAATGGTGGGTTAAAGGGAATTGTTCGGATTTTCCTATTCATGGAAAATGGCAAAACTGATTGTTTTCCCAAATGAAAAGATGGTGGTGTCCTTAGTTGAAAACGATATGTCATTAGTGTTCATAGTCGAAAACAAATTAGAGCAGTGCCCACGTTTTCCATTGTGCAAGCAAAAAAGGAATAACATGAAAACACTATCCACTATTTGCTTGAAGTACTCAATTGTGAATGACTTGAATGTCCTAAACACAGCTGGCATGTTGAAAAGATGTGTTGAAATCCTATGGTTTGTTTCATTGCTTACCGTTCAGCACTGGAGCCGATGTTTGCGGATTGCACGAAAGAGGACAATACAATCGCCAATGAAGGGTCGCCGAATGGACGCGACAAACAGAAATGAGATGTTTTCCACGGAGGAATTTGTCAAGGCCATGCACACCATCAATGGACGTTGTCGAAAACAGTTATGTTGTCTTACAAACCCTTTGGGGTTTTGGAATACATTTTATGGGCATGAGTATCATGTTGTCATAGTGTTTTATGGGTACTTTGTGTATTTTCTACATGGCATCTTTATTGACATTCTCATATTAGAATCATGAGACAAATGGGCATGGTTGTTTTGATATATAAAGCTACATTGTTGCACATTGTTTGAATGTTTAGTTGTGAGAGTGCAGTAGACGTGTTCTTCTCCACAAAACCTCCATCAAATTGTACACGCGTATTGAATATATGATCATTATTGCATTTTTCTTGGGTATGGGTGCAATAACATGGTATGATAAATGGATTCAGTTGTTATTAATTACATGGGTATGAGATGTCATTATTTCAATGGACATGATTGTCATGTGAATAAAGTGATTCATCGGTCTAGGAAACAAGGAAGAAGCACTACTACTCAAACTACTCTACATCCAACCAGTTTGGATCTAGGACACTGTAAATCAAAAGCCACTAACACACCTCACATCCGCATCCCTGCCATCCCTGACACGGTAATGCATTGTAGAAAATGTCCTCATCTTCATCCTGACAAAACTCCTCATCCTCATCGTAGAAAACCTCCTCATCCTCATCGTCGAATCCTATGTCAACCATGTTAAAAAAAAATTAAAATAGTGACAATGTTTGTGCTTAAACCTGAGTGTCTAATCAGGTTGATCATGGGTTCTGACCCAAAAATCGAAAAGCTTTGGTTGAGCTTTTCAAAAAATTGGCGACCCCGGTTTTCTTTTTGATCCGTTAAGAAGCACAAAAAGGAGGTAAATTGACATTTTTCCATGTTGTGAACGGAATTCACTTGGAAATGCTTAAGTGCAAGAATTTTAGCACCGGTAGTACCTAAATGTTTGTGAATTAACTTCATAGTTTCGAGTATTTTGTGAAAAAACTAGGAAGTGTTTACCTTTAAAAAATCACGACATGGCTAAATACAGGTTGTGCATGCATGAAACAGTTTTGTTTATGAAAAAGGGAAACTATGATGTGCACTAAGTTGCAAAACCACAATGGTGACATGCATTTAAAAGAATTCTTGATGAAAAAAAAACAAAAGCATTGAATGTGCTGCGACCACTCGATGACTCACCTATTTACCATAAAAATACAAAACGTGTGGACCGTATGAGTTTTTATTGCACGATTACACTGGCATGTACCACATCCTTGATGCAAGTGTTGATTGCACTACTGATAATGGCAAAAGTGATGGTTGTTGAGTTTTTGTTTTGCTCTCAAACATACCATGGAAAAGTGTTAGTTGCACTTTTATTAGGGAGTTAAATGCATATGTGATGCTAGTGCCAAATGCACTACTCATGGTCTACAGAGATATGACCAAATCAAATCCCAATTGCGTATCCACATGGGTGCCAATTGCACCAAGGATGCTGGGTAATTTATTGGTGCTTGGACTTTTAAAAAACAAGAAGGTGAGTGCTGATTGCACTCATTACACATGCGATGTTGGAAATCGCAGCACGTGGGTCAATCAAACAAAGTTTACAAGTGCGGGTTGCACTTGAAACATGACCAACATGTAAAACGCAATCGTAGCATTCACACCAGTGCCAAATGCACAAATAGAATGAGTGTTGAATGCATGACCAACCAGTACACTGGTTAAATATTTTACACAAGTGTCGAGTGCACCGTTGTCATGTCTGCCAATTGCACCATTGACAAAAGCTGCACTTTTGTCAAGGGTGCCGGATACACAACTCATGCGAGTGCCAAACGCATAATGGCCATGAGTTCCGATTGGATTAGCTATGCAAGTTTGGATGGTACAACACATGTTATAAGATGCTAAGTTTACAGGAACCTTTTCCACTAGCTGTTGGTACGTCGATCACGACATCAAATTATAGATAAATTGGACGGATGAATGATCACAATGGTTTTGTGACATTTGAATAAGCTGACAATATCAGGTGATGTTTGAGATAAGCATCATGACACCATTACACCAGACAAGTATTTTGTGTCACAAAAATGCATCAAAGAGAGTCGATAGTGGCAAAAGCAGGCAAAAGTTACAAGGCATACGTAAGCACGTCAGACGAGTGATGGAATTAAGAAGGCGTGAGATGTAGCGAGGGGTTATGTGCAGAAGCTTGAAAATATGTGGTTTCCCGAACTGAAGTGCGAGGTAGTTAAGCAGTCTGTAAGAGAAAGTTGAGGTCGAGTGAGAGGGATGAGTGGATGAAAGTTGAGCAAAGTGTTGAGAGTGACAAAACAAGAAGGCATGAACCATGAGTGAATGGCAACAGCAAAATGAGCAAAGAGCAAGCAGAGCGAAGACACAAAGAGGAAGCCAGGGAACCAAAGGCAAACAAGATGAAGAGAACTGTTTTGGGTTAACTCAAGGGAATGAACATCCTTGGAATACATGGACAGATAATGACAAAATATATCTACAACAGTGCTTTCTGCTAGGCGAACGCGGGTGACACATGTCACTTTATTAGGGGATCCCTTGACCGTTCGGTCTCAACGGGTAGTCTCCAAGAGCCATTTGTCAAGTTGGTTTGGCCAGAGAGCTTGGATAATGACCGAGGAATTTTGTCTTGTTAGATTTTATTTCTAACACCCCTTGTAAATCTTACAAGGTCTTAGAAGGGTGACCTCTTGTACTAGTGGTAGTATTTTTCCTCCCACATGGGTGATCGTTCTACTCCACAATGTGTGAGTATAATGTTCCATATTTCCCCGAAGTCAAAAGGGAATTCATCCACCAGTTGAAAAAATTTGTGTTTAAGGACTCGCTTGAGTCCTTCCCTTATTTTTGGATTGATCCCATCCTTATAGTGGCAGTGGTCTTCATGAGAAACCGTTCGCCCCAGAGAGATCATGTTTCCAAGCAGTGCATGAGTTATCTCATAGCCATGTGAGAGTTCAAGGTACAAGGCCTTGTAGACCTGTCTTGCCCATTCTTGTGTTGTGGAGGTGGAGGAAGTGTGTCATAGAATACACTCTCTTCTAGTAAGGTCTAGAAAACTATCGATGTCATGACACGTAGTTGCGACCCACTGTTTCCTTTTGGCTTGTTACAAGATACGGTGCCAAAGTTCAGGGATCGAATTGGTCTTTAGTTGGTGATGAAACTAGGAACAATGAAGCCGCTCTCAAAGCAGATGATAGACGTTGAAGAAAGAATCGTCATAGTCTGGGATGGGGCGATGTGGCAAGCAAAGATATTCATGGTGTCTAGTGAGGAGCTGCGCCATATTGTACTAGTTGATTCAGGTTTGCTGTGCCAAAGTGAGCACTAGCAGATGCTGCGGGATGGAGAGGAGCAATGAGAGTGAGAAAAGGGCATTAAGATAGATGTGCACAGATGTGTAACCTCGTGCGCGGAAATGAATAGAAGGGCAGAATGCTACAAGAGGAAGGCAAAAGCCAAGGCGCCACAGGAAATCTACTACAAGCTTGGATGCAACCTTTTGTAAGGTGGGCAACGAGCTCGTGAAGATCCTTGAACTGGTGGCAAATACGGATGAGACTAATGATGAAGCGGAGGAGGATGATAACAGACTTTGGGTAGAGGGGTGAGCAAAATGTGTTGCAAAATTTTCATTATGGGTCCAAGTCGTCATGCAATAGGTGATTCGACCGGACAGATTCGTTAGCTAAGTAGAGGATGATGCAGAAAGTGGAGGAATGATCTTGATGGCATGAGCGCATTGGCAAGACCACGTGCGCTCCTGAGTAGAGGGATAGAATGCGGCAAGGGGAAGGCAGACGCCAACGCACCACGAGAAATCTATTGCTGGCGTGGGTGCAAGCTAGTGCAAGGCAAGCAGCTAGCTCGTGTAGATCCTTGAGCTGGCGACAAATGCTGATGACTGTTGGTGATGGCTGAGGATAATTATAGCGGATGTTGGGGGCAACAGCGGACCTTGTACGCTATGGACGTTTTGGCGTGGGTGCAGGTTATTGCGAGAATGGCGATGCGACTGGGCAGATCCTTGTGCCGATGAGAGGATCAAGTTAAAGGTGGCGGTTTGATAGCAATGGCGTGGGGTAGTGGAAAAA
>SZWC01024634.1:8023-19308 GCA_023375785.1 Penium margaritaceum | reverse complement strand
AAAAACCACGTGCGCTACAGAAGGATGAGGAGAATGATGACGTTGATGCTGATGCAGTTGATACATAAGCAAATCAAAGGAGGTAGAGGAAGCTAAGATGAAGCTGATGCTGAAGGATGATGAGGCAAATGTGCAGCGATGATGAGGAGGAAGCAAATGAAGATGATGATGAGAGTGAAGAAGATGAGGCTGATGAATCAGTAGTGACAAAGGAGAATGGAGGAGATGTAAAGTAAGCGGCATTGTGTGCGGACCAGACAACAAGCTGCTCTGTTGTCAAGAGTTTGACGTCTTGTTCCCAGTTGGCTAGAGACTAAAAGTCAGGAAGACTGATGGTGTCCAATATCTTGATAGCGAAAGGAAGTCGGTTGTAGTAAAAGAAGGTTGAGGATAGTAGAGAGGATTGCAGATGTTTAGAGAGTGACGGTTTTTTCTCAAGTTGGCTCAAAGCATGAGCAGGAAGGCAGGTGGTTTCCGATGTCCAGACAGCAAACGGAGTTCTTTTGTAGTGAGGAGGTATTGGAAGAGGATGATTGGGGAGCGAAGAGGGAGAGGACGACGAATGATGTAGACTGAGTAGCAAAATGGGATTGATGAGGCCCATTGAGGGAGACAAAAGGTTGAGTGCATTGTGGCAAGTCGAGATAGCAAAAGATAGGAAGCTTCATGGAAGATGCAATATTCTTCACCTCAAGAGCTTCTTGTAGCTGTTATTGACAACGTGCCACTCAATATTTTGTATGGTGCAGACTGGGCACATGCCTTGATCAGGATGACGAGAAGTCGCTCTAGCTTAACACGTAGTTGGGGTCAGCATTGCCGTTGTCAACTGCAGGTGAAGCTGAGGGGTGTGCAACGGTAGCGGCGGCACATGAATACTGAATGGAAGAGTGCAGTGCTTGCGGTAGCAAAGTTATGACAGGGCCATAGGGAACCTGGTGATGTTGCTTGATGCTCTGGTACCATGTCAAAAAAATGCAGCAAGGGGAGATGGTAGTGGCTAAAACAGGCAAAAAAAGGAAGGTATGTGGAAGCATGACAGATGAGTGACAGAAGCAGGATGACATGAAACAGAACGAGGAGATTGGCCGGGGACCTGCAGACTGGGCACAGAACGAGTTTGTTAAGTTGGCTTGGCCGGGGACCTGCACCGTTATTGAGAGCTCGGATAATGGCCGAGGGATTTTGTCTTGTTAGATTCCATTTCCAACAGTTTGGTGGGCACAAGACGATTTCTACAACTGTCGTAGGTCCCATTGCTATGAATTTCAAAGGCAAATGTGATCGTTTCATGACTAAGCCCGTGTTACGACTATGTCATGAGATTTGAAAAAGACCTGGTGTGTGGGCACCCTGTCTTCAATCCTCCCTTACACAGTGTACAAGATGTATCAGTACCTTTTAGATGTTCGGTGCATCATCACTCATGGCTGATGCAATCATTGGTCTATGAGTGAAAGTGTTAAGCATGATACGCCTGAATAAATGCTTAATGGAGAAACCATTGGCACATTCTCACTCGGTGAGTGATGGATACAAATCGGGTTACCTGACATGTACCGACGATAACAAGGTACATGAGTATACCAAGAACCCTATTTAACACACAAGAATATTGATGAGTGGAGGTTGAAATGCGCAAGAGAGGGAAAAAACATCTTCTATGGGTCCTTACTGGTTTGAGGTGGTGGAAGACTGTAAGAGTCACTCTGGCGTATGACAAGATAGACTGAGCGTAGAAAATGAACAGATTTGAAGGCAAAACCTTGATTCCATAATCACTTGACAAGTGAACGTCATGGATATTGATACATGAAAACAAGTGAAACTATGTCATGGAATGAGTTTATTCATTGTTCGGTGAAGATTCATTGTCAGAAAATGAGCGAAACTCATGGTGCTCCAAAGTACTATGATAATCTCATTGGTTTCTACAAACCAAATACAATATAGTTTGGATCACAAAAAGGTCTAGGTTTTGTGTCTAAAGCTCATGACCATGGAAACAACCTATAAGCTGATAGCTTTATTCTAATAGTATTTTAGCATCCACATCTTGGTTGTTCAACCAACCACATAATGAGTCATAATGAACATTGAAAGAAAATAACGACCAAGGTGTCACACCCAAATATTGATTTGAGGGACTCTTCAAGATTGGCCTAGAGAAATAATATTTCTCATAAGATTCTTCCAAAGGTTTAAGAAATTTCTCAAAGTGACGGTACACTAGTCGTGTATGTCATGCTTTTCAAACATCATACGGATGGATCGTGATGCTAAGATACTGTTAGCATGACAGGTCCCCATCTGCCACAACTTTTGGGCATGACATGTCCCCATTTGCCGGTGCACTGTCGCATCGGCCCATAACTGCTGCTGCTAGTTTGTGTGTCTTTGTCGTCGCTACTCTAATGGTGATACTTTCATTGCTGTTCCCAAGCTCATCGTAAAGCTAGGAATTTTTCTTCTGTTTCTTTGTATGAAGCGCCGGATCCAAAGTACAAAGGATGAGGATCTCCTTCACCATCATGGAGGTTTTCCTCTCCGTTCTCTCTTTTGGCCAAGGTTTGGATGGATATGATCATACAGCTAATTCGAGCCTCATTGCTCCACGTACACCCTCAAGGCCATGTTGAGTTTCATGAGGTATTGCATTTTCAAGGCCATTGACAAGAGCCTTCTTGACATTTGCAACTGCAATTGTTGTTTTCACTCCTGCATTATGGGGACATCAGCTGTCGAAGGAGCTCTTCTCCCTTCACAACTCATCATTACTTTTTTGTTGTAAATTCTCCCCACCCTTTTTTTCTCCTCTGGTTTTGCTTCCTCCGCTTCTCAATGCATAGCATAGAAAGGGCAATGCGGAAGGTTGTTCCTGAGCTACTACTGAGGTACTCAGCCTTCTTGCTGTGGTTATGACGCCACCGCTGATGGTGGTGACCTGGCTTGCTGTTGTTACCACGTTTTTTGTTGCACTGAGTGCTTGCCGTTATGCTCTAAGCTATGAAGCCCTTTTCTCTGTAGTATTCTCGCTCGTGGTTCATTCTGAGAGCTTGACAAGCTAGAGGTACAACCTCAATGTGTGTGGTGCTTTCCACACACATATGTTGTTTGTGTTGGAATTGGAGCTCTTGCATACTGATGTGCTGCCAACACACTCTAGTCCCATGCTTGGAGATGCTTCTTCTGATTACATTATGGAGGAAATTTTTTGGTGACCCAACTGGTTGGCCCACATTGTCCTCTATGCCTTGAAAAACCTTGCCTTTCGTGGTCAATGGAGGGACCCACAGAGAGCACCGTTGAAATTGTGCCTTGGGCGGCACAATCAAGGTAGGTTGTGGCTGTTGGGCCACAAATAGCTGTGGCATGCCTCCTTGTATTAGTGTAGATAGCTGCACTTATGGAGGTATGGCTAGTTGCACAATGAGATGAGGGCTTTCTTGAGATTGATGTAAAGATAATGAACTCTGATATCACGGCATTTGCTACTTTTGTTGTGGTTGGTACTGAAGTTGCTTTAGTTGAAGCTGTTGTTGCTAAATCCATGATAGCTACTATTGAAGTTGTGCAATTTGTGCTACATGAGCCGCATGTGACAGTTGTAGCTGATGTGTCTACAATGCTTGAGCTGCATGAGTAAGCTGCTCCTATTCACAAAGGAGCTCTTGAGAAAAAATCTATTGCCTTTGTGCCTCCCTCTCTTGCTCCAGAGCTTCACGTGCTATGGCTTCTTGCTCCACCATACGTTGAAGCTCCCTAGCTAAGTGTTACAACTCTAAAACTTGGCGTTGTGCATGGTTGGCGACATGGCATCCATTTGTCTCTGGTTGAGTGCTTGTAAGGGGCTTGTAGAAGACGTCTCCACCACCAACATACCCTGCTGCCACTGCTGCATGCTCAATAGCTTGACGTATTGTTGTTCATTGAAGCGTGTGTGCCGCTTTTTCAGCCAAGCGTCTGGGCTCTTTAGCTCCAAACATTGCCTCTTCCACATGAAAGGAGTCTCTTGAGATCATGGACAGATTTGGATGCATTGATGGATTATATGATGGTGCAAGATGATCACTCTTGTTCTCTCTCTCCATGTGCTCTTCTCATTTTTGACTTGTGCAGGTTGAGCGCAACATCTGACGTCTAAACTACACCTTATGAGGAAAGACAAACAATGTCTTCCCTTCATGCTTGAGCTGATGTTGTTGCTTTTGCTGGTGGCATAACAACCACGCGCTCCTGCGTAGTGTCGTCAACTCTACCTCTTGCTGAGCACTTCTACAGGGATTGTGGAGAACGTCTCCACCACCAAATCAGTCTCATGCTGCTGGTGCTACTATGGCGCTTGCTGAGAGCACCACCTACTACTTTGATACCATGTTGATTTTTGTGAGCTTATAGTGTAAAAGCCATCGCGTGCTCTAATGCTATAACAGGGTCCCCTGCTACCATAGGATCCTTTATGCCGAGCAAGCATGCCTTGTTCACTTAGTGCGGAAGCAAGAATTGTGGAGTTGAATCTTGTTAAAAGTACAAGTATTGTACATGGAACTACAGCTTTACAAAAAACTCAGCTCTGCGCTCTTACATACCTCCTAGCCCAAAAATGGGGCACAACGTTATGCTCGAGTTGAACCTTGCTATGCCGCCAAGGCCATGAAAAGAAGATTCTTGGCACAATCACCATCAGAAGAGTGAATGGCCTTCAGAATGTCAAGGTGTCCTCCTCCCAAGCTTACATGGGTCTTGGAGGGATTGACCTCGCCCGAGGCTGGCAGAGCTTGCAAGGATCCTAGAGAGGTCATTAGCATGGACCTCCACCCAGGCTGGCACGCAACTGCCACTCTTATAGGGATCTTGGGAGGAGCTTTGGTAGCATCTTGGTTTAAGATTCTTTGGTGCTAAGGCATGGAGCCTTGCACATGGTCTTGGAGATTTTACTAGAGATGTTGGAGATGATTAATGTGGACATGTTGGGATATTGGAGATGGTACCGGCAATGCTAGGATATTGGAGATGATACTGGCGATGCTGGGATCCTTAGAAGTGGCAGGACCTTGACCTTTTATACTTGAGATTCTGGCAAGTTGACCACCTAAATGAGAAGCTTCTTTCAAGTTGTTCAGGTCAGTTACCACCTCTGCCTTACTCTGAAGAAGCTTCCATCTAGTGGAAGCTTCCTTTAGCTCTGGCCTTTTATGGACACTTGTGGTGCTCCAGGGGGAAGCTCCCTCCTTGA
Source organism: Penium margaritaceum (assembly GCA_023375785.1). Classification (NCBI taxonomy): domain Eukaryota; kingdom Viridiplantae; phylum Streptophyta; class Zygnematophyceae; order Desmidiales; family Peniaceae; genus Penium; species Penium margaritaceum. Next base: position 14,072 of record SZWC01024634.1, on the reverse strand, counting down.
GGAAGCTTCATCAAGTCTTCTTCTGAAAAATCACTTGAAGGTTGCTTGTTCATGCAGCCTTCCTATGATGATCGTTGATCTCGCCATGCTCCCGCATGAGGCCCGTTGATGAGGATCCACCTAAAGCTCGCACCAGATTGACCCATGAAGATTCAAGGGCTTGGGCTTCGTGCATGATTGAGGTGATGCTGTGCAAGCCTCTTGTTGAAGCTACATGATGTCTGTCAAGTCATCAGAAGCCCCTCCTGACCTTAGTGCCTATGCAACACTATGCAGGTCTATGCTGCCGGTAGCATGCACTCTCATCATGCGCATTCTTTTCCACAAAGCACTTTTTCCACCTTTTAATGCTGCTCTCCAGAGAACGTATGAAACTTCTCCGTCAATATTCTCCACCAAGCTGCACCCAGTAGATTCACGGAAAAATCCGTAGAATCCTCTCAAAGATTGTACCATGGCGTAGACGGTACTTTGGTTAGAGCCTGTGACCAGAGTACCGTCTACACCATGGTAAAGCAGTGAATTATCATAGTTATCGTTCACTCCAACAGTCGATACCCTCTACAAGTCCCTTGGATAAGGCATATAATAAATAATCTATTGAGTGTAGTACCAAATGTTCACAATTGAAGATAATGATGTAACACAGATTCTTGCAAATTGGCAAACACAATCCATGGACAGGTTATTCAATGGAACCCTTGGATGCGATTGCATAGTCGCAAAAAGAATTAGGAACTAGTTGTTCCAGAAACAACCAAAGTGATTCAAACGTTTTCAATCACAATCATATGGAATTGAAACCCAAAAGGTGTTTTTCTAACTTACACTGGAATGATTGTGATCATGGTACACCCGTTTGGTGAATACCGTGTAATGAACACTTTGTTTGTGGATAACATCCATGGTTGTTGAGATCGGTTATCTGTGCTAACCTAGTTCAAAAGTAGTGTGCTTTTGACACGGAAGTGAGCGGTAGCCTACGGTACCCATTTAAGTTATTGATGAGGCGATGATGGTTGAGACCAAGATAATCTAGGTCAGAGAATTGTTGTGTCCAATGATGGAATTTGACTGAAGTTGCACATGACAAACGACCAATGCCATCTCGTTCAAAGATGAGTGCAATCTTTGAATGAAGAAACAAGTGTGCTCAACAACCATGTCTTAGGATCTTGGTGCCTCCCATCCCTAAGGAAAAGCTAGCATGCGAGTTGTATGGGCTTAGTGGAGCTTGGTTGAGTTCAGCCAACCAACCACATGTGCTAAAAGTGATCTAGTAGATCTACACGTGGTCATGAACACATGGTTGAAAACCAAGAGGAATGATGTCTAGATGTAGGATTGCACTTGTTGACAATGTTGCGGAGATGTACCACCATTGCAACAACCCCTTGGAAGAGATCATGTTCGGACACCATGGGAAGTGTGGACCTGCACGATTTTCACGGGGACGCCCGGTTGATAAGTCGCAGGGACGCTCCTTGCAAAGGGAGAAGAGGGGTCACCACAACAGCTTGGTGAACACATACCAGACGGAATGTGGGAAGTTTTACTCTATACCCTCTTCCAAACCGGCAAGACGTTGTTGACAATTCACATACCAAAAGCCATCGATTATGCCAATAATACACACGAGTGATGAGACTTTTGTGAAGACTCACCAACACTTATGAAGAACATACAATTTTTTTTATGTCTCATCTTAGTAAGAGCTAAGGACACCCAAGGAGACTAGCGTGGAGTCCCCAAAATACTCTTCTTTAGAGGAGGATACCAGAGGAGGTTTAAGTTATACATCCAATAGGAGTGGGTGATGGAAACGGTAGTTTTTCCCACTTTAAGCTGGAATTACATGGTCTCAAACAATTGTTTTTTTTTTTTTCGGAGCTGGTTAAGGCGTTGCCCATATGCGCCTTTTAACGCGACGATGGCACAAAAAGAAGAAAAGAGACACATTTGTGTGATGCCACAACCGACTTGGGAAATTGGGAGACTACGCTTGATTTCCAATGTTTGAGGGGGTTCCGTAATTGACTTACTTGGTTTGAAGTTCAAACTTATTGGAAGCGCGCCTCGACTAATTATCAATCACACGTGGTTGCTGCTCAGACTAGTAAGTAAGACTAACTAGTCTAGGCGGATCTTGTGCCCTTAACAACTAATTAATCTACAATGTAAGACTACTGAGGAGAAAAATTAAAATTTGGTCTTGTTTTGAAACGAGCAGTCAAATTTGCCCGATCGCGAAGTGAGCAGACAAATGTGTCCACTTGCTTTATGAGTAGACGGATTTGTCCCCTCATCAACAGGAGCAGCCAAAAATGGTCCGATGGAGGACGAACAGACAAATCTATCCCCAATCAGAATTGTCCTTTGGCAAAACAGCAGACAAATATGTCCCTCTTGTTCACGACGCCACATCACCCGCACCATGTTGTAGGAAAAAAGGCTCAGTCTACCTTTTTTTCCGGTTCTCTCTCGGAAAAAAATAGTCAACGTTACATGAAAGAAGTTAGACTTCGCTTGTGTGTATAGACAAATGGGACCCGAGTTTGGGCTTGGAGAAAGGGGTGAGCGGTAGGAGGAGACTTCTGTCTGCTCGTTTTGTGTGTGGACAGTTTTGACTACTCGTTAAAAAATCAGACCAAAAACGATTGTTTTTGTTAGCGTTTGAAATGACACGTACAAATAAGTTTTTTTCCCCTCATTGTAGATAGAGTGCCTTTCATGTGAGAAAACTACTGTATGGCACAAGCCCGAATCAATTATGAGGAAAACAAAACCTACAAGACAATGATTCAAGCTTGTGCCATACAGTAGTTTTGTTACATGAAAGGAACTCTATTCACAATGAGGGAAAAAAACTTGTTCGTATGTGTCATTTTCAACCCTTAAATCAACAATAATTTTTGGTCTGATTTTTGAGCGAGCAGTCAAAATTGTCCACCCACAAAACGAGCAGATAGAATTGTCCTCCTGCTGCTCCCCCCTTTCTCCAAGCCCGAACTTGGGCTTCATTTTTTTGTACACAAACAAGAAAAGTCTCACTTCTTTCATGTAACTTTGACTCTTATTTTACTGAGAGAGAGAGAGAGAGAGAGAGAGAGAGAGAGAGAGAGAGAGAGAGAGAGAGAGAGAGAGAGAGAGAGAGAGAACCGGCAAAGAAAAGTGGTCGGAGCCTTTTTTTTCTACAAAATGGTGCGGGTGACGTGGCGTTGCAATGGAAGGGGGACATTTTTGTCTGCTCTTTCGCCAGATGAAAATTTTGATCGTGGAAAAATTTGAATTCTTGTCCTCTATTGGACCATTTTTTTCTGCTTCTATTGACAAGGGGACAAATCTGTCTGCTCATACCGCAAGTGGATGCATTTGTCTGCTCGCTTTGCGATCGGAAAGATGTGACTGCTAGTTTCCAAACCTGACAAAAGATAAATTTGCAACCCCTGGAAATTGACATGAACCTGTGCCTCTCACGTGTGACACGTGTATGCGACATTCGTGGCACGGGCGAAGAACGCTGCCATGCGACTCGTTTGACGAATGAGCTCCTCGGCCCCCGACGTGTGTCCGGTTCGAAAGTATGAGGGTGAGGCTCGGAGTCGTTGGTTGCCGTTGTTGGCTCGACTGCGGCTGGATTGTTGAGTTGGCCTGGTGGGTAACCAAAATCCACACGTGTATGCACTCATTTTTTACTATTTGGAATGAAATTTGTCAGATTGTTCACTAATTCATCAGCAGCAGTCCAACTATCGTTGGACTGCCGCCGATGATTGTTAGACATTGATGGCATGCCCTGTGTAATGTTTGGCATGCACATTTCTGATCTGAAACCATGTTGAGCGCCACAACCGCGTCCGTTGGATCGGGAATTGAGTTGCCACCATGTTGTCGAGGACTGGATTGTGGCATGTCCATCTCCATCGTTACACATGCAACAACAATGGAACTCTCAATAAGGCTTCAACAACCGCCTAAGAAAAGCTAACGAATACCCAACAATCAATTCGCGACAGTTGGGAGGTCTTTGGCAATCTTTGGGCTTAATTCGGCCTCATGTGACGTTCGCAGAGTGACTCCAACCATGATCGCTGAGGTAGAAAGGAGGTCGTCCAAGCTACTTACCTTGAAATTCGGCATCCATTTATCTTTTCCAACTTCGCATACTACCACTCTTTCACTAAAACGAGACTAAATTTCCAAACAATAGATGACTCAATGATAGAAAACGATTTCGCTTAGGAAGGTCAGTAGCACCTTCCGATTTAGTTGCAATCCGTCGTTGACGACGCATTCCAACGACTCCGAGCCTCACCCTGAACTTCAAACACACGAGCGACGATGAAGCAATTGCTCTCGATCATTTTTGGTGAATGAAAATTTGTTAAATCATTTCAATGATTGACTAATTAGTCATAGATTTTTGCCAAGTTGGAGGGGAAGTCGCACAATTGATGGACGCCTTGAGAGGCTGACGGCCACTTCCGCAGAAGCTCGCTAGCCTTGCCGGCTTCGATTCCGCGCCAGCATAAACAATAGAATAATTTGTCTATTTCGGACCCACAGCTTTGTTGCCACATCTTTCTGGCCACTAAACGATTGGGAAGGGTTGCTATGTAACCCAGAAAAGGAGCACCCACGCCCGCTGGCACTCCCATATGCCAAGTGCGCTGAGGCAGTCCAGCCCCTTCAGCCATGAATCGGCATGGGAGAGCTGATCTCGTTCATACTGACCGTGATGAACACGTCAGACTTTGCCTCAAGACACACTTTTGAAATGTAGATATTTTCCTTTTTAATGTGCCTTATGCTGGCCTGGGTTCTGCGGCAGTCCTCATGGCCTCTGCTTAAGCGCCTTGAACTTCCACCGACGGGCCAGATTTGCGCTAATTTGACATTCACCCGTCGCCGCCTATACGAAGACTCGTTTGCTGGCTTTTCCTCACGCTGGCTGCGCCTTGTAGAACAGCGGTGCCGCTTGTGGGAGTTGAGTCAAAACCCACAAGCGGTCAAAACTGTTGACCGGGAAGAGTCGGTAACAAGTGGCCGCGGCTCGATGGCCAGTACATGCGGGCCTTGGTGGCCCCGCATGTGCTGGCCATCAAGCATCTGAGCATGTCCCAAGCTGTGACGTGCTGGGGCCTGACGGGACTCCCAGCAAGCCCCAGAACGTAACAGCATGTCCAAGCATGCCGGCTCGTCGACATTGCTCCGACAAAGGCCCCAGCACGAATTAGCAGCGTTGTGGAGACCTCACTACTTGAACCCACTGCTGCGGCAGTAGTTGACTCGGTTGAGGATTTCTTCTCCGTGGCGCTGGCAGTAATCCGAGCGCGGGTCGACTCAGCGGCTCGCCAACAGCGCATGGCTGGGCAGCGCTGACAGCGCCCACTTGACAAGCGATGGTAGGAACCGAAGGTGGTTCGCCTTTCGCCACATTGCGCTGCTATTAAAGGCCTTGCGCATCAACAATTCCACAGTCGGCCTGGCCTGCCTTCAATCGCTTCACCGATAGCATTTGCGTTGGCTTACTCGAACGCTTCAGAAACTTTGACCACTCCGGGTTCCACGTCCTCTACCCACCTTTGTAAACCGAACTAGGTGACCAAGGGGCAACGCCGCTAACAGAGAAGCAGATAGAGACTGATTGCAGAGCGGTTTGGCGTCAGAGCGCTGCGGCAAGATTTTCTGCACCCAAACATTACACCCGCACAGCATTCTGCCCTTGAGCACTGAGGTTTGCTGCCGTGCTACTACTTCCGTGTCGGAAATTGCAACAGCAGGTGCAGGGATGGCGCGCTGGCCGCGTGCAGCCAGTGGAGCAAGAACGGGGGCCGTCGGGGCCACCGTGGCAGTGGTGGTTGGCATGCTGTGGCTTCTCGTGTCCGTGCCATCTGCCCGAGCTGTGTACCTGCTGGACTCTGAGGGTACGTTGTCAGACGGCTTGCGAGGACTTGAGAGCTGCACGTAGCCCATGGATGTCTGATGGCCTGGCCCATCGCGTCAAACTCTAATGTGATGAGATATCTTGACTTTCAGCCATTGTCTC
>SZWC01024633.1:0-15791 GCA_023375785.1 Penium margaritaceum | reverse complement strand
CGCCGCCGTTGTCGTCGTCGTCGTCGTCGTCGTCGTCGTCGTCGTCGTCGTCGTCGTCGTCGTCGTCGTCGTCGTCGTCGTCGTCGTCGTCGTCGTCGTCGTCGTCGTCGTCGTCGTCGTCGTTGTCGGTCTATCATCCTCGCTGTCATCCCTTATGCTCGTCTCTCAGCCCTTCAACACCTACATCACCTTCACTCTTCAGGGGCCAACCTTGGTCCGGATGACGCACGATGCCGTGACTTCTTTGTTTTTGCCTCAGTTCAACTTGCATCTCAGCTGAGGCAAAGGTCGGTTTGGAGGTGTTGGAGGGAGTTTCTGATCAAGACGTTGGATGAAGGAAAACCAATCTGCTGCCGTACATTTTTTGGCCAGTGCAGCTGGAAATGGCAAGGCGGGAAGCGGCAGAGACGAGCGTGAAGCTGGCCGAAGCGCTGTCTGATTTGAAATCGGAGAGAAAGGCGGCAAAAGAGAGAGCGACGGATGAGGGAGAGAGGGCAAAGCTGGAGGCGTCGTTGGCGGCAATGACGACGACGGCGCAGGCGGCGGAATCAGACGCCCAGGTGAGCAGTGACCAGCAAGCAAGGATCCATATGGCAAAAGAAGAAAGAGTACCAGCTCGAGATGCAAGCAGGTGTGATTCAACGAGCAGCAAAAGGGAGACCGTCCGACGATGATTGTGGGCAAGAGAGCGTCCGACGATGATTGTGGGCAAGAGAGCGTCCGACGATGATTGTGGGCAAGAGAGCGCGAATGCACTCATCACCTGCCTTGATGATTGTGGCGGACTTGGATGCGTAGGTAGGTCAGTGACAACGCTGGCAACTTGCTGCTATTGTGCCTGACTTCATAGGTCTTCTAAAGAACTATCAAGCCAGACACACTCACGTCGACCCTGTGAGTAGAAAGCAGGGAGAGAGGCAGCAAAGGATGGAGCAAATTGGANGAAGGAAGAGTACCAACTCGAGCTGCAAGCAGGTGTGATTCAATGAGCAGCAAAAGGGAGACCGTCCGACGATGATTGTGGGCAAGAGAGCGTGCGACGATGATTGTGGGCAAGAGAGCGTCCGACGATGATTGTGGGCAAGAGAGCGTCCGACGATGATTGTGGGCAAGAGAGCGTGCGACGATGATTGTGGGCAAGAGAGCGTGAATGCGCTCATCACCGGCCTCGATGATTGTGGCAGAGTTGGACGCGTAGGTAGGTGAGTGACAACGCTGGCAACACTGCCGAAAGCTGCTAGTGTGCCTGACTTCATAGTTCTTCTAAAGAACTATCAAGTCAGGCACACGCATGTCGACCCTGTGAGTAGAAAGCAGGGAGAGAGGCAGCAAAGGATGGAGCAAAATAGACGAGGGAGAGAATGGACCAGGGCAAGGGAGCTAACTGGAGTTGTTGTTGGCTGTGTCGATGATGGCTGTACTGGCAGTGAAGTCAGATGCGTAGGTGAGAGAGAGAGAGCAGTCACGAAGGCAGTTGGGCTTCGTCGTCCTTAACGTTGTCAGTGACAATGTTAAGAAGCTAACGCGGTCAGTGACAACTTGTCACTGACCGCGTTAGCTTCTTTCCACAATAAGACTCGAGTACCCACCATCGTCGTCAACATTGGAGACAAGTCACGCCCAACTACTGCAGAGTTTTCAGGTTCAGTCACCTCTCTTTGACTGTAACATCAGTAACAGCAGCAGCAGCTGCTGCTGCTGCAGCTGCTGCTGCAGCTGCTGCTGCAGCTGCTGCTGCTGCTGCTGCAGCTGCTGCTGCTGCTGCTGCTGCAGCTGCTCCTGCTGCGGCTGCTGCTGCTACCATTGCCCTTGCTGCAGTTGTTGCTGCTGCTGTTGCAACAGCTGCAGTGGCTGCAGCACCACCTGCAATGGCTGCAGCAGCAGCAACTGCAATGGCTGCAGCGGCAGCAGTAGAAGCAGCAGCAGCAGTAACAGCAACATCTGCAACAACAGTAGCAGCACCAGGTGTGAGCAGCATCACCAACCACCACAACCTGGAACTAACTTCTGTGTTTCACCCTCCCTGCTGATTTGGTTGAACTGTGGGCGTGAAATGTGCGCAGAGGTGGAAGGAGCGCTGCAGCCTGTTGGAACGGCAGGCAAAGGCAGCAGAGCACAGCAGGCGGTCGCTGGAGGCAGAGCTTGCGCTAGCGCAGCAGAAGGCGGTGGAGGCAGAGGCGCAGGCGCAGGAAGCCAAACGCCTTCGAGCCGAGGTACAGCTCCGGATCTGGTTTTGGTTTTGGTGTGTGGTACATCTTCCGCACATATCATGGCAGCAAACATCCTGGTGCTGGAAGCAGTGATCGGACCAAGTACCTGATACCTCAACACCACGCACCACAGCACTACACACCCGAACACCACACACCCCAGCACCACACAGCCCAACTCCACACACCCCAGCACCACACACCCCACCACACACACACCTCAGCACCACACACCCCAGCACCACACACCCCAGCACCACCTGAATGCGCCTGAGTGCGCCTAAGTGCGCCTGAGTCCGCCTGAGTGCGCCTAAGTGCGCCTGAGTCCGCCTGAGTGCGCCTAAGTGCGCCTGAGTCCGCCTGAGTGCGCCTAAGTGCGCCTGAGTCCGCCTGAGTGCGCCTAAGTGCGCCTGAGTCCGCCTGAGTGCGCCTAAGTGCGCCTGAGTCCGCCTGAGTGCGCCTAAGTGCGCCTGAGTCCGCCTGAGTGCGCCTAAGTGCGCCTGAGTCCGCCTGAGTGCGCCTAAGTGCGCCTGAGTCCGCCTGAGTGCGCCTAAGTGCGCCTGAGTCCGCCTGAGTGCGCCTAAGTGCGCCTGAGTCCGCCTGAGTGCGCCTAAGTGCGCCTGAGTCCGCCTGAGTGCGCCTAAGTGCGCCTGAGTCCGCCTGAGTGCGCCTAAGTGCGCCTGAGTCCGCCTGAGTGCGCCTAAGTGCGCCTGAGTCCGCCTGAGTGCGCCTAAGTGCGCCTGAGTCCGCCTGAGTGCGCCTAAGTGCGCCTGAGTCCGCCTGAGTGCGCCTAAGTGCGCCTGAGTCCGCCTGAGTGCGCCTAAGTGCGCCTGAGTCCGCCTGAGTGCGCCTAAGTGCGCCTGAGTCCGCCTGAGTGCGCCTAAGTGCGCCTGAGTCCGCCTGAGTGCGCCTAAGTGCGCCTGAGTCCGCCTGAGTGCGCCTAAGTGCGCCTGAGTCCGCCTGAGTGCGCCTAAGTGCGCCTGAGTCCGCCTGAGTGCGCCTAAGTGCGCCTGAGTCCGCCTGAGTGCGCCTAAGTGCGCCTGAGTCCGCCTGAGTGCGCCTAAGTGCGCCTGAGTCCGCCTGAGTGCGCCTAAGTGCGCCTGAGTCCGCCTGAGTGCGCCTAAGTGCGCCTGAGTCCGCCTGAGTGCGCCTAAGTGCGCCTGAGTCCGCCTGAGTGCGCCTAAGTGCGCCTGAGTCCGCCTGAGTGCGCCTAAGTGCGCCTGAGTCCGCCTGAGTGCGCCTAAGTGCGCCTGAGTCCGCCTGAGTGCGCCTAAGTGCGCCTGAGTCCGCCTGAGTGCGCCTAAGTGCGCCTGAGTCCGCCTGAGTGCGCCTAAGTGCGCCTGAGTCCGCCTGAGTGCGCCTAAGTGCGCCTGAGTCCGCCTGAGTGCGCCTAAGTGCGCCTGAGTCCGCCTGAGTGCGCCTAAGTGCGCCTGAGTCCGCCTGAGTGCGCCTAAGTGCGCCTGAGTCCGCCTGAGTGCGCCTAAGTGCGCCTGAGTCCGCCTGAGTGCGCCTAAGTGCGCCTGAGTCCGCCTGAGTGCGCCTAAGTGCGCCTGAGTCCGCCTGAGTGCGCCTAAGTGCGCCTGAGTCCGCCTGAGTGCGCCTAAGTGCGCCTGAGTCCGCCTGAGTGCGCCTAAGTGCGCCTGAGTCCGCCTGAGTGCGCCTAAGTGCGCCTGAGTCCGCCTGAGTGCGCCTAAGTGCGCCTGAGTCCGCCTGAGTGCGCCTAAGTGCGCCTGAGTCCGCCTGAGTGCGCCTAAGTGCGCCTGAGTCCGCCTGAGTGCGCCTAAGTGCGCCTGAGTCCGCCTGAGTGCGCCTAAGTGCGCCTGAGTCCGCCTGAGTGCGCCTAAGTGCGCCTGAGTCCGCCTGAGTGCGCCTAAGTGCGCCTGAGTCCGCCTGAGTGCGCCTAAGTGCGCCTGAGTCCGCCTGAGTGCGCCTAAGTGCGCCTGAGTCCGCCTGAGTGCGCCTAAGTGCGCCTGAGTCCGCCTGAGTGCGCCTAAGTGCGCCTGAGTCCGCCTGAGTGCGCCTAAGTGCGCCTGAGTCCGCCTGAGTGCGCCTAAGTGCGCCTGAGTCCGCCTGAGTGCGCCTAAGTGCGCCTGAGTCCGCCTGAGTGCGCCTAAGTGCGCCTGAGTCCGCCTGAGTGCGCCTAAGTGCGCCTGAGTCCGCCTGAGTGCGCCTAAGTGCGCCTGAGTCCGCCTGAGTGCGCCTGACTGCGCCTGAGTGCGCCTGAGTGCGCCTGAGTGCGCCTGATTGCGCCTGCGTGCACCTGCGTGCGCCTGAGTGCGCCTAAGTGCGCCTGAGTGCCCTGAGTGCGCCTGAGTGTGCCTGAGTGCGCCTGAGTGCGCCTGATTGCGCCTGACTGCGCCTGACTGCGCCTGACTGCACCTGACTTCGCCTGACTGCGCCTGACTGCGCCTGACTACGCCTGACTGCGCCTGCGAGCGCCTGAGTGCGCCTGAGTGCGCCTGAGTGCGCCTGAGTGCACCTGAGGACGCCTGAGTGCGCCTGAGTGCGCCTGAGTGCACCTAATTGCGCCTGAGTCGGCCTGAGTGCGCCTGAGTGCGCTTGAGTGCGCCTGCTTGCGCCTGAGTGCGCCTGAGTGCTTCTGATTGTGCCTGCGTGCGCCTGAGTGCGCCTGAGTGCGCCTGAGTGCGCCTGAGTGCACGTGAGTGCGCCTGAGTTGCGCCTGACTGCGCCTGACTGCGCCTGAGTGCGCCTGAGTGCGCCTGCGTGCGCCTGAGTGCGCCTGAGTGCGCCTGAGTGCGCCTGAGTGCACGTGAGTGCGCCTGAGTTGCGCCTGACTGCGCCTGACTGCGCCTGAGTGCGCCTGAGTGCGCCTGAGTGCGCCTGAGTGCGCCTGAAAGCCTCAGTGCGCCTGACTGCGCCTGACTCCGCCTGACTCCGCCTGACTGCGCCTGACTGCGCCTGACTACGCCTGGGTGCGCCTGAGTGCGCCTGAGAGCGCATGAGTGCGCCTGAGTACGCCTGAGTGCGCCTGAGTGCGCCTGAGTGCGCCTGAATGCGCCAGAGTGCGCCTGAGTGCGCCTGAGTGCGCCTGAGTGCCCCTGAGTGCCCTTGACTGCGCCTGACTGCGCCTGACTGCGCCTGACTACGCCTGACTGCGTCTGACAGCGCCTGACTGTGCCTGACTGCGCCTCCCTGCGCCTGACTGCGCCTGACTGCACCTGACTGCGCCTGACTGCGCCTGACTGCGTCTGACTGCGACTGACTGCGCCTGAGAGTGCCTGAGTGCACCTGAGTGCGCCTGAGTGCGCCTGAGTGCGCCTGAGTGCGCCTGAGTGCGCCTGAGTGCGCCTGATTGCGCCTGAGTGCGCCTGATTGCGCCTGCGTGCACCTGCATGCGCCTGAGTGCGCCTAAGTGCGCCTGAGTGCGCCTGAGTGCGCCTGAGTGTGCCTGAGTGCGCCTGAGTGCGCGTGAGTGCGCCTGAGTTGCGCCTGACTGCGCCTGATTGCGCCTGACTGCGCCTGACTGCGCCTGAGTGCGCCTGAGTGTGCCTGAGTGCGCCTGAGTGCGCGTGAGTGCGCCTGAGTTGCGCCTGACTGCGCCTGATTGCGCCTGACTGCGCCTGACTGCGCCTGACTGCGACTGACTACGCCTGACTGCACCTGACTGCGCCTGGCTGCGCCTGACTGCGCCTGACTCCGCCTGAGTGCGCCTGAGTGCGCCTGAGTGCGCCTGAGTGCGCCTGAGTGCGCCTGAGTGCGCCTGAGTGCGCCTGAGTGCGCTGGAGTGCGCCTGAATGCGCTTGAGTGCGCCTGAGTGCGCCTGAGTGCGCCAAAGTGCGCCTGAATGTGCCTGAGTGCGCCTGAGTGCGCCTGACTGCGACTGACTACGCCTGACTGCGCCTGACTGCGCCTGACTGCGCCTGACTGCGCCTGGCTGCGCCTGACTACGCCTGAGTGTGCCTGAGTGCGCCTAAGTGCCCCTGACTGCGCCTGACTGCGCCTGACTGCGCCTGACTACGCCTGAGTGTGCCTGAGTGCGCCTGAGTGCGCCTGAATGCCCCTGACTGCGCCTGAGTGTGCCTGAGTGCGCCTGAGTGCGCCTGAATGTGCCTGAGTGCGCCTGAGTGCGCCTGAGTGTGCCTGAGTGCGCCTGAGTGCGCCTGAATGCCCCTGACTGCGCCTGAGTGTGCCTGAGTGCGCCTGAGTGCGCCTGAATGTGCCTGAGTGCGCCTGAGTGCGCCTGCGTGCGCCTGCATGCGCCTAAGTGCGCCTGAGTGGGCCTGAGTGGGCCTTAGTGCGCCTGAGTGCGCCTGAGTGCGCTTGAGATGCGCCTGACTGTGCCTGACTGCGCCTGACTGCGCCTGATTGCGCCTGACTGCGCCTGACTGCGCCTGACTGCGCCTGACTGCACCTGACTGCCCCTGAGTGCGCCTGAGTGCGCCTGAGTGCGCCTGAGTGCGCCTGAGTGCGCCTGAGTGCGCCTGAGTGTGCCTGATTGCGCCTGAGTGCGCCTGAGTGCGCCTGAGTGCCCCTGAGTGCCCCTGACTGCGCCTGACTGCGCCTGACTATGTCTGACTGCGTCTGACTGCGCCTGACTGCGCCTGACTGCGGCTGCCTGCGCCTGACTGCGCCTGACTGCGACTGACTGCGCCTGACTGCGCCTGACTGCGCCTGACTGCGCCTGACTGCGCCTGACTGCGCCTGAGTGTGCCTGACTGCGCCTGACTGCGCCTGACTGCCTGAGTGTGCGCCTGAGAGCTCCTGAGTGCGCCTGAGTGCGCCTGAGTGCGCCTGAGGACGCCTGAGTGCGCCTGAGTGCGCCTAAGTGCGCCTGAGTGCGCCTGAGTGCGCCTGAGTGCGCCTGAGTGCGCCTGAGTGCGCCTGAGTGCGCCTGAGTGCGCCTGAGTGCGCCTGAGTGCGCCTGAGTGCCCCTGAGTGCGCCTGACTGCGCCTGACTGCGCCTGAGTGCGCCTGATTGCGCCTGCGTGCGCCTGAGTGCGCCTGATTGTGCCTGCGTGCGCCTGCGTGCGCCTGAGTACGCCTGAGTGCGCCTGAGTGCGCCTGAGTGCGCCTGACTGCGCCTGACTGCGCCTGAGTGCGCCTGATTGCGCCTGCGTGCGCCTGAGTGCGCCTGATTGTGCCTGCGTGCGCCTGCGTGCGCCTGAGTACGCCTGAGTGCGCCTGAGTTTGCCTGAGTGCGCCTGAGTGTGCCTGAATGCGCCTGAGTGCACGTGAGTGCGCCTGAGTTGCGCCTGACTGCGCCTGACTGCGCCTGACTGCGCCTGACTGTCCCTGAGTGCGCCTGAGTGCGCCTGAGTGCGCCTGAGTGCCCCTGAGTGCCCCTGACTGCGCCTGACTGCGCCTGACTATGTCTGACTGCGTCTGACTGCGCCTGACTGCGCCTGACTGCGGCTGCCTGCGCCTAACTGCGCCTGACTGCGCCTGACTGCGCCTGACTGCGCCTGAGTGTGCCTGACTGCGCCTGACTGCGCCTGACTAAGCCTGACTGCGCCTGAGAGCGCCTGAGTGCGCCTGAGTGCGCCTGAGGACGCCTAAGTGCGCCTGAGTGCGCCTAAGTGCGCCTGAGTGCGCCTGAGTGCGCCTAAGTGCGCCTGAGTGCGCCTGAGTGCGCCTGAGTGCGCCTGAGGACGCCTGAGTGCGCCTGAGTGCGCCTGAGTGCGCCTGAGTGCCCCTGAGTGCGCCTGACTGCGCCTGACTGCGCCTGAGTGCGCCTGATTGCGCCTGCGTGTGCCTGAGTGCGCCTGATTGTGCCTGCGTGCGCCTGTGTGCGCCTGAGTACGCCTGAGTGCGCCTGAGTTTGCCTGAGTGCGCCTGAGTGTGCCTGAGTGCGCCTGAGTGCGCCTGAGTGCGCCTGAGTGCCCCTGAGTGCGCCTGAGTGCGCCTGAGTGCCCCTGAGTGCGCCTGAGTGCGCCTGAGTGCCCCTGAGTGCGCCTGAGTGCGCCTGAGTGCCCCTGAGTGCGCCTGAGTGCGCCTGAGTGCCCCTGAGTGCGCCTGAGTGCGCCTGAGTGCCCCTGAGTGCGCCTGAGTGCGCCTGAGTGCCCCTGAGTGCGCCTGAGTGCGCCTGAGTGCCCCTGAGTGCGCCTGAGTGCGCCTGAGTGCCCCTGAGTGCGCCTGAGTGCGCCTGAGTGCCCCTGAGTGCGCCTGAGTGCGCCTGAGTGCCCCTGAGTGCCCCTGACTGCGCCTGACTGCGCCTGACTGCGCCTGAGTGCGCCTGATTGCGCCTGCGTGTGCCTGAGTGCGCCTGATTGTGCCTGCGTGCGCCTGTGTGCGCCTGAGTACGCCTGAGTGCGCCTGAGTTTGCCTGAGTGCGCCTGAGTGTGCCTGAGTGCGCCTGAGTGCACGTGAGTGCGCCTGAGTTGCGCCTGACTGTGCCTGATTGCGCCTGACTGTGCCTGAGTGCGCCTGAGTGCGCCTGAGGGCGCCTGAGTACGCCTGAGTGCGCCTCAGTGTGCCTGACTGCGCCTGACTGCGGCTGACTGCGCCTGACGGCGCTGGACTGCGCCTGACTACGCCTGAGTGCGCCTGAGTGCGCCTGAGAGCGCCTGAGAGCGCCTGAGTGCGCCTGAGTACACCTGAGTGCGCCTGAGTGCGCCTGAGTGCGCCTGAATGCGCCTGAGTGCGCTTGAGTTTGCCTCAGTGCGCCTGAGTGCGTCAGAGTGCCCCTGAGTGCCCCTGACTGCGCCTGACTGCGCCTGACTGCGCCTGCCTACGCCTGACTGCGTCTGACAGCGCCTGACTGCGCCTGACTGCGCCTGCCTGCGCCTGACTGCGCCTGACTGCGCATGACTGCGTCTGACTGCGCCTGACTGCGCCTGAGAGCACCTGAGTGCGCCTGAGTGCGCTTGAATGCGCCTTAGTGCGCCTGAGTGCGCCTGAGTGCGCCTGAGTGCGCCTGAGTGCGCCTGAGTGCGCTTAAGTTTGCCTGAGTCCCCCTGAGTGCGCCTGAGTGCCCCTGACTGCGTCTGACTGCGTCGGAGAGGGCCTGAGAGCGCCTGAGAGCGCCTGAGTGCGCCTGAGTGCGCCTGAGTGCGCCTGAGTGCACCTGAGTGCGCCTGAGTGCGCCTGAGTGCGCCTGAGTGCGCCTGAGGGCGCCTGAGTGCGCCTGAGTGCGCCTGAGTGTGCCTAAGTTTGCCTGAGTCCCCCTGAGTGCGCCTGAGTGCCCCTGCCTGCGTCTGACTGCGTCTGAGGACGCCTGAGAGCGCCTGAGAGCGCCTGAGTGCGCCTGAGTGCCCCTGAGTGCGCCTGAGTGCGCCCAAGTGCGCCTGAGTGCGCCTGAGTGCGCCTGAGTGCGCCTGAGTGTGCCTGAGTGTGCCTAAGTTTGCCTGAGTCCCCCTGAGTGCGCCTGAGTGCCCCTGAGTGCGCCTGACTGCGCCTGACTGCGCCTGACTGCGCCTGACTGCGCCTGATTGCGCCTGACTGCGCCTGACTGCGCCTGACTGCGCCTGTCTACGCCCGAGTGTGCCTGAGTGCGCCTGAGTGCGCCTGAATGCTCCTGAGTGCGCCTGAGTGCGCCTGAGTGCGCCTGAGTGCGCCTGAATGCGCCTGATTGCGCCTGCGTGCGCCTGAGTGCGCCTGAGTGCGCCTGAGTGCGCCTGACTGCGCCTGACTGCGCCTGACTGCGCCTGACTGCGCCTGACTGCGCCTGACTGCCCCTGAGTGCGCCTGAGTGCGCCTGAGTGCGCCTTTGTGCGCCTGAGTGCGCCTGAGAGCGCCTGAGTGTGTCTGAGTGCGCCGGAGTGCGCCTGACTGCGCCTGACCGCACCTGACTGCGCCGGACTGTGCCTGACTCTGCCTGACTGCGCCTAACTGCGTCTGACTGCCCCTGAGTGCGCCTGAGTGCGCCTAAGTGTGCCTGAGAGCTCCTGAGTGCGCCTGAGAGCGCCTGAGTGCGCCTGAGTGCGCCTGAGTGTGCCTGAATGCGCCTGAGTGCGCCTGAGTGCGCCTGAGTGCCCCTGGGTGCCCCTGACTGCGCCTGACTGCGCCTGACTGCGCCTGACTACGCCTGACTGCGTCTGACCACGCCTGACTGCGCCTGACTGCGCCTGCCTGCGCCTGACTGCGCCTGATTGCGCCTGACTGCACCTGACTGCGCCTGACTGCGCCTGACTGCGCCTGACTACGCCTGACTGCGCCTGAGTGCGCCTGAGTGCGCCTGAGTGCGCTTGAGTGCGCCTGAGTGCGCCTGAGTGCGCCTAAGTGCGCCTGAGTCCGCCTGAGTCCGCCTGAGTGCGCCTGAGTGCGGCTGATTGCGCCTGAGTGCACCTGAGTGCGCCTGATTGTGCCTGCGTGCGCTTGCGTGCGCCTGATTGCGCCTGAGTGCGCCTGAGTGCGCCTGAGTGCGCCTGAGTGTGCCTGAGTGTGCCTGAGTGCGCCTGAGTGCGCCTGAAAGCCTCAGTGCGCCTGACTGCGCCTGACTGTGCCTGACTCCGCCTGACTGCGCCTGACTGCGCCTGACTACGCCTGAGTGCGTTTGAGTGCGCCTGAGTGCGCCTGAGAGCGCATGAGTGCGCCTGAGTGCGCCTGAGTGCGCCTGAGTGCGCCTGAGTGCACCTGAATGCGCCAGAGTGCGCCTGAGTGCGCCTGAGTGCGCCTGAGTGCCCCTGAGTGTCCCTGACCGTGCCTGACTGCGCCTGACTGCGCTTGACTGCGCCTGACTGCGCCTGACAGCGCCTGACTCACCTGACTGCGCCTGACTGCGCCTGACTGCGCCTGACTGCGCCTGACTGCGCCTGTCTGCGCCTGACTGCGCCTGACTGCGCCTGACTGCGCCTGTCTGCGCCTGACTGCGCCTGACTGCGCCTGACTGCGCCTGTCTGCGCCTGACTGCGCCTGACTGCGCCTGACTGCGCCTGTCTGCGCCTGACTGCGCCTGACTGCGCCTGACTGCGCCTGTCTGCGCCTGACTGCGCCTGACTGCGCCTGACTGCGCCTGTCTGCGCCTGACTGCGCCTGACTGCGCCTGACTGCGCCTGTCTGCGCCTGACTGCGCCTGACTGCGCCTGACTGCGCCTGTCTGCGCCTGACTGCGCCTGACTGCGCCTGACTGCGCCTGTCTGCGCCTGACTGCGCCTGACTGCGCCTGACTGCGCCTGTCTGCGCCTGACTGCGCCTGACTGCGCCTGACTGCGCCTGTCTGCGCCTGACTGCGCCTGACTGCGCCTGACTGCGCCTGTCTGCGCCTGACTGCGCCTGACTGCGCCTGACTGCGCCTGTCTGCGCCTGACTGCGCCTGACTGCGCCTGACTGCGCCTGTCTGCGCCTGACTGCGCCTGACTGCGCCTGACTGCGCCTGTCTGCGCCTGACTGCGCCTGACTGCGCCTGACTGCGCCTGTCTGCGCCTGACTGCGCCTGACTGCGCCTGACTGCACCTGACTGCGCCTGACTGCGCCTGACTGTGCCTGACTGCGGCTGACTGCGCCTGAGTGCGCCTGACTGCACCTGAGTGCGCCTGAGTGCGCCTGAGTACGTCTGAGTGCGCCTTAGTGCGCCTGAGTGCGCCTGATTCTGCCTGAGTGCGCCTGACTGTGCCTGACTGTGCCTAACTGCGCCTGACTGCGCCCTTGTGCCTGACTGCGCCTGACTGCACCTGACTGCGCCTTNGCCTGACTGTGCCTGACTGCGGCTGACTGCGCCTGACTGCGCCTGACTGCGCCTGACTGCGCATGTCTGCGCCTGACTACGCCTGACTGCGCCTCACTGCGCCTCACTGCGCGTGACTGCGCCTGACTGCGCCTGACTGCGCCTGAGTGCGTTTGAGTGCGCTTGAGTGCGCCTGAGTGCGCCTGAGTGCACCTGAGGGCGTCTGAGTGCGCCTGAGTGCGCCTGAGTGTGCCTGAGTGCGCCTGAGTGCGCCTGAGTGCGCCTGAGTGCCCCTGAGTGCGCCTGACTGCGCCTGACTGCGCCTGACTGCGTGTGACTGTGCCTGACTGCGCCTGAGTGCGCCTGAGTGTGCCTGAGTGCGCCTGAGTGCACGTGAGTGCGCCTGAGTTGCGCCTGCCTGCGCATGACTGCGCCTGACTGCGCCTGACTGCGCCTGACTGCTCCTGAGTGCGCCTGAGTGCGCGTGAGTGCGCCTGAGTGCGCCTGAGTGCGCCTGACTGCGCTTGACTGCGCCTGACTTCGCCTGACTGCGCCTGACTACGCCTGAGTGCGCCTGAGTGCGCCTGAGTGCACCTGACTGCGCCTGAGTGCGCCTGACTGCGCCTGACTGCGTCTGAGAGCGCCTGACTGCGCCTGACTGCGTCTGAGAGCGCCTGACTGCGCCTGACTGCGTCTGAGAGCGCCTGACTGCGCCTGACTGCGTCTGAGAGCGCCTGACTGCGCCTGACTGCGTCTGAGAGCGCCTGACTGCGCCTGACTGCGTCTGAGAGCGCCTGACTGCGCCTGACTGCGTCTGAGAGCGCCTGACTGCGCCTGACTGCGTCTGAGAGCGCCTGACTGCGCCTGACTGCGTCTGAGAGCGCCTGACTGCGCCTGACTGCGTCTGAGAGCGCCTGACTGCGCCTGACTGCGTCTGAGAGCGCCTGACTGCGCCTGACTGCGTCTGAGAGCGCCTGACTGCGCCTGACTGCGTCTGAGAGCGCCTGACTGCGCCTGACTGCGTCTGAGAGCGCCTGACTGCGCCTGACTGCGTCTGAGAGCGCCTGACTGCGCCTGACTGCGTCTGAGAGCGCCTGACTGCGCCTGACTGCGTCTGAGAGCGCCTGACTGCGCCTGACTGCGTCTGAGAGCGCCTGACTGCGCCTGACTGCGTCTGAGAGCGCCTGACTGCGCCTGACTGCGTCTGAGAGCGCCTGACTGCGCCTGACTGCGTCTGAGAGCGCCTGACTGCGCCTGACTGCGTCTGAGAGCGCCTGACTGCGCCTGACTGCGTCTGAGAGCGCCTGACTGCGCCTGACTGCGTCTGAGAGCGCCTGACTGCGCCTGACTGCGTCTGAGAGCGCCTGACTGCGCCTGACTGCGTCTGAGAGCGCCTGACTGCGCCTGACTGCGTCTGAGAGCGCCTGACTGCGCCTGACTGCGTCTGAGAGCGCCTGACTGCGCCTGACTGCGTCTGAGAGCGCCTGACTGCGCCTGACTGCGTCTGAGAGCGCCTGACTGCGCCTGACTGCGTCTGAGAGCGCCTGACTGCGCCTGACTGCGTCTGAGAGCGCCTGACTGCGCCTGACTGCGTCTGAGAGCGCCTGACTGCGCCTGACTGCGTCTGAGAGCGCCTGACTGCGCCTGACTGCGTCTGAGAGCGCCTGACTGCGCCTGACTGCGTCTGAGAGCGCCTGACTGCGCCTGACTGCGTCTGAGAGCGCCTGACTGCGCCTGACTGCGTCTGAGAGCGCCTGACTGCGCCTGACTGCGTCTGAGAGCGCCTGACTGCGCCTGACTGCGTCTGAGAGCGCCTGACTGCGCCTGACTGCGTCTGAGAGCGCCTGACTGCGCCTGACTGCGTCTGAGAGCGCCTGACTGCGCCTGACTGCGTCTGAGAGCGCCTGACTGCGCCTGACTGCGTCTGAGAGCGCCTGACTGCGCCTGACTGCGTCTGAGAGCGCCTGACTGCGCCTGACTGCGTCTGAGAGCGCCTGACTGCGCCTGACTGCGTCTGAGAGCGCCTGACTGCGCCTGACTGCGTCTGAGAGCGCCTGACTGCGCCTGACTGCACCTGACTGCGCCTTGCTGCGCCTGACTGCGCCTGACTGCGCCTGACTGCACCTGACTGCGCCTGACTGCGCCTGACTGTGCCTGACTGCGGCTGACTGCGCCTGAGTGCGCCTGACTGCGCCTGAGGGCGCCTGAGTGCGCCTGAGTACGCCTGAGTGCGCCTTAGTGCGCCTGAGTGCGCCTGAGTGCGCCTGATTGTGCCTGAGTGCGCCTGACTGTGCCTGACTGTGCCTAACTGCGCCTGACTGCGCCCTTGTGCCTGACTGCGCCTGACTGCGCCTGAGAGCGCCTGAGTGCGCCTGAGTGCGCCTGCTTGCGCCTGCGTGCTCCTGCGTGCGCCTGAGTGCGCCTGAGTGCACCTGACTGCGCCTGAGTGCGCCTGAGTGTGCCTGAGTGCGCCTGAGTGCGCCTGCTTGCGCCTGCGTGCTCCTGCGTGCGCCTGAGTGCGCCTGAGTGCACCTGACTGCGCCTGAGTGCGCCTGAGTGTGCCTGAGTGCGCCTGAGTGCGCCTGCTTGCGCCTGCGTGCTCCTGCGTGCGCCTGAGTGCGCCTGAGTGCACCTGACTGCGCCTGAGTGCGCCTGAGTGTGCCTGAGTGCGCCTGAGTGCGCCTGCTTGCGCCTGCGTGCTCCTGCGTGCGCCTGAGTGCGCCTGAGTGCACCTGACTGCGCCTGAGTGCGCCTGAGTGTGCCTGAGTGCGCCTGAGTGCGCCTGCTTGCGCCTGCGTGCTCCTGCGTGCGCCTGAGTGCGCCTGAGTGCACCTGACTGCGCCTGAGTGCGCCTGAGTGTGCCTGAGTGCGCCTGAGTGCGCCTGCTTGCGCCTGCGTGCTCCTGCGTGCGCCTGAGTGCGCCTGAGTGCACCTGACTGCGCCTGAGTGCGCCTGAGTGTGCCTGAGTGCGCCTGAGTGCGCCTGCTTGCGCCTGCGTGCTCCTGCGTGCGCCTGAGTGCGCCTGAGTGCACCTGACTGCGCCTGAGTGCGCCTGAGTGTGCCTGAGTGCGCCTGAGTGCGCCTGCTTGCGCCTGCGTGCTCCTGCGTGCGCCTGAGTGCGCCTGAGTGCACCTGACTGCGCCTGAGTGCGCCTGAGTGTGCCTGAGTGCGCCTGAGTGCGCCTGCTTGCGCCTGCGTGCTCCTGCGTGCGCCTGAGTGCGCCTGAGTGCACCTGACTGCGCCTGAGTGCGCCTGAGTGTGCCTGAGTGCGCCTGAGTGCGCCTGCTTGCGCCTGCGTGCTCCTGCGTGCGCCTGAGTGCGCCTGAGTGCACCTGACTGCGCCTGAGTGCGCCTGAGTGTGCCTGAGTGCGCCTGAGTGCGCCTGCTTGCGCCTGCGTGCTCCTGCGTGCGCCTGAGTGCGCCTGAGTGCACCTGACTGCGCCTGAGTGCGCCTGAGTGTGCCTGAGTGCGCCTGAGTGCGCCTGCTTGCGCCTGCGTGCTCCTGCGTGCGCCTGAGTGCGCCTGAGTGCCCCTGAGTGCGCCTGACTGCGCCTGAGTGCACCTGAGTGCGCCTGAGAGCGCCTGAGTGCGCCTGAGTGCGCATGAATGCCCCTGAGTGCCCCTGACTGCGCCTGACTGCGCCTGACTGCGCTTGACTACGCCTGACTGCGTTTGACTGCGCCTGACTGCGCCTGACTGCGCCTGCCTGCGCCTGCTGTGCCTGACTGCGCCTGACTGCGCCTCACTGCGCCTGACTGCGCCTGACTGCGCCTGTCTGCGCCTGACTGCGCCTGACTACGCCTGAGTGCGCCTGAGTGCGCCTGAGTGCGCCTGAGTGTGCGTGAGTGCGCCTGAGTGCGCCTGAGTGCGCCTGAGGGCGCCTGAGTGCGCCTGAGTGCGCCTGAGTGCGCCTAAGTGCGCCTGAGTCCGCCTGAGTGCGCCTGACTGCGCCTGACTGCCCTTGACTGCGTGTGACTGTGCCTGACTGCGCCTGACTGCGCCTGACTGCGCCTGAGTGC
>SZWC01024631.1:15448-33535 GCA_023375785.1 Penium margaritaceum | reverse complement strand
GCACATGCACATGCACATGCACATGCACATGCACATGC
Source organism: Penium margaritaceum (assembly GCA_023375785.1). NCBI lineage: Eukaryota > Viridiplantae > Streptophyta > Zygnematophyceae > Desmidiales > Peniaceae > Penium > Penium margaritaceum. Next base: position 33,497 of record SZWC01024631.1, on the reverse strand, counting down.
ACATGCACATACATGCAAATGCACATGCACATACACATGCACATGCACATGCACATGCATATGCACATGCATATGCACATGCACATGCACATACACATGCACACACACATGCACATACACATGCACATGCACATGCACATGCACATGCACATGCACATGCACATGCACATGCACATGCACGCAGCATGCCACGATCAAATGCAGATGGCTTTGCGACGGAAACCAATCACAGCCTTTGGCTCACACGTCTACGCTGTCAAGGAACCACACAAGCCTGCATGAAGCTTCTGTGCATGCGTGCTTCCACGCTTCTTCATCCCATGCACACTCTCACCGCACCTTGGTGTCGCCGTCCACGCTTGGCGCCAAAAACACGTCGATTTCGCGGACCAAGCGCCGCCCGCCTGTCCCCGCTACCGCCGCCGCCCCCAGTTCCTCAGCCTCGTCTCCCTCCACTTCCTCCTCCTCCTCCTCCTCCTGGCGCTCCACGTGCTCGAGATCGTCTACCACGTCGGCTCCAGCGTGCTGCACCTCAGGCTGCTTCTGCGTCACGCGCACGCGCGCGTGCGCCACGGTGGGCTTCGCCTCGAAGGAATCCATGGGGAGCTGTTTCCCTCCCCCCAAGCCACCACCGGCAGACGCGAGTCCACTCCTCGCCCTCGCCCACGGCGGCAGGCCTCGGAGAACGGGAGGCTTGAAGCGGCAGAAGCTGCAGCTGCAGCTGTCGACTGTGGCAAGCCCTCTCCTTCAGCCCTACAGTGTCCACCGTCGCTCAGGGAATCTCTTCATGCAGGGCTCAAGGGACGCCGCAGATGCGGGACATTCCCAAGTAGCCCCTAGATTCAGCTGACTATTATCTTAGGGCGGAATGACCATATACCCCTCGTTTGTGACAACAAGCCTGATCCCCCCCTCGCTCCGAACAATAAACCCCATCCGCCCCTACGTCGGAACAATAAGCCTGATCCGCCCCTACATCGGAACAATAAGCCTGATCTGCCCCTTCTACGCGGACGCGAGTTTGCAGGCGTAGAAAATTAACAGTATACCCCTCTCGTTTGTCAAAAGATAACATGTCGACGCCGCATGGATGCGGCGTCGACATGCTGACGTCAAAATTCTTCGGCCCAATCATCACAAACTCGTTCATAAAAGGGTTTGTGATTTTATTCAGTGGTTTTTAAGGAGTTTGCATGGGGGTCCGAGACTCCCCATGAGTTAAAAGGGAACCTGCTGGGCCCCGCTGCCGCGAGGCCCAGTAGGTGCCCACGCAAAAAAAAACCCTAAAACCCCGGGTGTAATTAGGGGGTGGGTTATTTTATGGTTTTTACATGAAACGTGAGTAAAAAGTTGAGAAACATGTAAAATGAAACAAACACGGATTTTCGACTCCCCATTCATAGAGGGGGGATTCCTACGGACGCCTGTGCGCCAGAATCCTCAGCGAAATCCACCCCCCCACCCCCCACCATACTCACCCCTGCCTCCCGACAGCCCACATGCCGCCCGTACCATCGCGGCCCTCAATTGTGAGGGCCTCGATCTGCGAGCAGGTGGGTGGGAAGGTGGGCTGCAAGAGGCGGAGGGGTGCAAGGTGGGAGGGCGGGGGGGGGGGGGGGGGTTTGACGAAGTGCCAACCGACGGACGTCGGCGGGCAATCTCCCTCCCACCCCACCCCCCACCCCTCGAAACTATCACGGCCCTCCATCGCGACGGCCGCGATGGAGGGCCGCATTCTATGAGGGATGCCCGCTTTTGGCATGCTTTACTAGCGACATGCGTCGCTGTTTGAGCATGGTGAAAACGGGGGGGCGGATAGGTTTTTTTTTTGCCGGACAGGGGCGAATGGGGCTCATTGTTCTGATGGAGGGGTATATGGGGCTTCTTCTTCCGTCGGAGGGGCGAATGAGGCTTGTTGTTCCGACGGACGGGTATATAAGGGTCATGAGTAACAAAACAGGGGGGAATCGACGTTTTCGCCAATTATCTTAGGGCATGATTGTTGGCTTTTGCGCTCATTGTGCTCTGTTGTGTCCTCCCGGCTTGTGTGCATCGGCGTGCAGATGACTGACGGCGAGACTCGACGCTGATGGAGTGTCGTCCGGCGGAGCCGACGCACGCTGAGGTCATCTCGCAGATCGCTGGAGCCCCCTCTCTTCGGCGACGTGTTCAGCTCCATCGGCAGGCCTCCTTGGCGGTCGCGCTGCAGGCAGTCACTGCCACCGCAGTCGCTGTCTGCATGCGTCCAGCGCGTACTGTCGTGCGTCGTCATGCGCTGCCTAGGGTCCCAGTTGCATGTTGCCTGGCCCTGTTTGGCAGCATAAACCATCGTGGGCACTGCCTGGGTTCAGGCTGCCATAACTCCTCGCTACTATTTTCTAGCAGATTCTGACCGCACGGCTGCGTTTGCAGCGTCGTTATTATGATATGGTCCAGTTTTCAGGCATAACGGACGATGCCCGGATTTTGGGTTGTCGGCCGTCTGGCAGGCCTCACCGAGAAAACCTGCCAGCCTAAAACTAGCTATTTTCTGATTGGCTGATGAACTGAGTAACAAGCTCTACAGAGCTGGGGGGGGGCTAGAACATAGAGGGGTCCCCCATTGCTGTTCATTCTTCATTCCTAATCAGTTACTATTAGATTTCAGCTGCTTTCTGGCGTTAACTCTGGCGCGGGCGTTTCTGAGTAACAAACCCAGAGCTTCCAGACTTAGACTCTAGAGCAGCAGATTGAGGGGGCAGCTGACTTAAGCAACGAGCGTGGAAGCCCGCACGCTGCATCAACAACGCTGCTGCCCCAACCTGCTGCATAGTTTTCTATTTTGGTATCAGAGATAGAGCGTAGCAGCAGCAGCAGAAGACTGGCGAACAGGTGCCAGACAACGCCGGCGGACCCCCATACGCGCCAGTGCAGGGGAAATGCTGCCGGATTTTTTCCGACAGCATTGACCCTCCTGGTGGCGGCGTCAGATTTTTTCCCACGGCCACTGGGCCAGGGGAAATGCTGCCGAAATTTTTNAGCTGACTTAAGCAACGAGCGTGGAAGCCCGCACGCTGCATCAACAACGCTGCTGCCCCAACCTGCTGCATAGTTTTCTATTTTGGTATCAGAGATAGAGCGTAGCAGCAGCAGCAGAAGACTGGCGAACAGGTGCCAGACAACGCCGGCGGACCCCCATACGCGCCAGTGCAGGGGAAATGCTGCCGGATTTTTTCCGACAGCATTGACCATCCTGGTGGCGGCGTCAGATTTTTTCCCACGGCCACTGGGCCAGGGGAAATGTTGCCGAAATTTTTCGGCAGCACTGACCCCCACGCGTGACGCGAGGAGGTGAGCGGCAAGCGGCGTCTGACGTCTGTGGGCGATGACGCACGCGGCAACGTCACCCAGGTGCAGTGACTGGCACCACTACTAGCAGCAGCAGGCAGAACCAGCAGCTTGCAGCAGCCCGCAGCAGCAGCAACTCCCAACAGCAGCAGCAGCAGCCCGCAACAGCACCAGCTCGTAGCAGCAGCAGCAGCAGCGTGCAGCAGCAGCAGTAGCAGCGTGTAGCAGTAGCAGCAGCCCGCAGCAGCAGCCCGCAGCAACAGCCCGCAGCAGCAGCAGGCAGCGGCCGCAGTACGCAGTAGCGTGCAGCAGCAGCAGCGGGCTACAGCAGCTGCTGCAGCGAGCTGTAGTAGCCGCCAGCTGCAGCAGCAGCAGCAGCGAGCAGTAGCTGGCAGCTGCCAGCCGCGGCTACTGCTGCCCGCTGCTCGCAGCAAGCGAGCAGCGAGCAGCAGCCCGCTACTGCCAGCGAACACAGCTTGCTGCTGCTAGGCGAGCAGCAGCCCGCTGCTCGCAGCAGACAGCGGGCTGCTGCCCGCTGTGACAAGGAAAAAAAAACAAAAAAAAAGAGATAACAAAAAAAATTCCCCCACCCCTGCAGCTCGCTGCAGCAGCCTGCAGCTACAGCAAGCAACTGCTGCAGCAGCAGCGAGCTGCAACACCTCGCTGCTGCAGTAGCAGCAGCCACAGCAACTGTTGTAGCTCGCAGCATCAGCAACTGCAGCTGCAGCTGCAACTGCAGCAGCATCAGCAACAGCAGCAGCAGCTGCAGCACCCGCAACAGCAGCAGCAGCAGCAGCAAACAGCTGCAGCAGCAGCAGCAGCAACTGCAGTAGCAATAGCAGCAGCAGCAGTAGTAGCAGCAGCAGCAACATCGGCTGCAACAGCATCAGCACCAACAGTAGCAGCGGCGGCCCCAACATTCGCCGCTGCTGACGTCACCACCCCTTTGCTGACGTCACTGCTGACGTCACCGCTGATGTCATCAACAAAAAAAGAGAGGGAGGGTGAGAAGAAGGGGAAAAGGGGAAAAGGGGAAGGCCAGAGGAGTGGGTAGATTCCCCACTCCCCCAACCTCCTATTGAAATCAGCAACACAAAGACAAAAAAAAACAGACACCAAGGCATGGCTGGTAGTCCGGGCGAGGAGGGGTCCTCCTCTGATGGGGGGACCCCTACCCCTCCTTTCTTGTAGCGATTGCTATAGCACCAGCAGCAGCACCCGCCGCCGCTGCAGCAGCAGCAGCCGCCGCCGCCGTAGGAGCAGCAGCTGCCGCCGCCGCCGCAACAGGAGCAACCGCCGTCGCCACGACAACAGCAGCTACCGCCGCCGCACCAGCAGCAGAAGCCGCCGCCACTACAGCAGCAGCAGCCACCGCCTCTACAACAGCAGCCGCCGCCACTGCAGCAGCAGCAGCCGCCGCCCATACAGCAGCAGCCACCGCCGCTTCAGCAGCAGCAGCCGTCGCCTCTACAGCAGCAGCCACCACCGCTGCAGCAGCAGCAGCCGCCGCCCATACAGCAGCAGTCACCGCCTCTACAGCAGCAAAAGCTGCCACCCCTATAGCAGCAGCAGCAGCAGCAGCCCACTAGTAACGTTGGCGGCACCCCTGATCCACTTGCTGCTCTTCAGCAACAACTCGCCGTCTTGACACAGCAGCTTGCGACGCTACAGCCAGTCACCTCCCAAACCGCCACCAGCGCACTGCCGTCATTCATTCCTCCAGGGCACGCTAGCCCCGCTGTGTCCGCCGCCACGTACTACTTAGCGCAGCAGCAGACTTAGCGCCAACGGCAGACAGTGACCTCCATCCTTGGCCCTACTCTGGGTGCCGGCCGTAGGCAGAAGGACTTTGAGACGCCGCCACCGCCGCTTCAGGCCGGCGAGCAGTTCCGGAGCTGGAAGCTCAGCTTCCGGATCTGGGCGCAGGGTGAGGGTCTGTGGGCCTACTACACCCTCCCTTACGACTGCACCCAGGCTCACCAGCTATATGACGCTGGTCGCGCCGTCCGCGCCCTTGTACCAGTCGCCCCTCCAGCTTCCCGCCTTGCCCTGGAGCCCTTCCTCCGTGACTTCACCGCTGGCGCCATCCCCGACCCGGCAGCCGCCTGGCACGTCCTCACCAGAACCCATCGCCTGTCCATCGACGCTGAGATCAGCCGTCTGCTCTGGGAGTTCAACTCCCTACTCATGGGGGAGGCCGAGAAGGTCACTGCCTACTGGCAGCGAGCGGAGGACATCCTCCGTCGACTCGGCAAGTCGGCTCCACCCCCTCTGTCCGCGCTCCTCACCATCAAGCGCGGCGCCACCAGCGCATACGCGGACGTCTTCGTCCACTACCCTCAGGACGTCCTCACCACCATAGAGGCCCAGGGCACTCTCATGCACTGGGCATATGAGCTATTCCTTTGCATTGAGGAAGCTCGCCAGGAGTCCCAACTCCATCGCACGGAGGCCCTTGCATCCCCTGCCGTCGCCACCCCTGCCATTGCCTCCGTGGCCGTTGCCTCCCCTGTCGCAGCTACCCCATCACCCTCAGGGAAGAAGAAAAGCCGGAACAAGAAGGGCAAGGGTCAATCGCAACAGCAGCAGCAGTAGTCATCGACCGGTCCCTGCAGTAGTGGCTCGGTCTGCCACAGCTGTGGGCAGCCTGGGCACGGGTGGTACACGTGCCCTCTCCCGACGGACGAGACCCGCGTCATCGCCACCATGCGACGCCAGCGGGAGCGCCGCCTCGCCTTTGCCGCCGTCGCTGCTACTGGTCCTACCACTCCGACCTCGTCTAGCACCTCTGCCATTCCGACAGCTCCGCCTGTCCTGCAGCCACCCGCGCCGCAGCAGTACTACCCACAGCAGTACTACCCTCAACTGTTGGCACCTCCGCTTCCTCCGCCGGCTCAGTCACCCTACTACCCGGACTCCGACGCCGTCACTCCGCAGTCTGTCTACACTCCTGGGCCGTCATCCCGAGAGCGTCAGCTGGAGCAGTTCATTGTGCTCCAGCTTGGCCTCCTTCGCCCTCCTCCCCAGGGAAGTGCGAGTTGCATCACCTCCTACCCTCCAGCCCATCCCTGCATGATTGAGACTGAGCTACGGTCATGTCCCGTTTCCTCGTCTGTCTCGTCGTCTCCCGTGATCTCATCCACCCCACTCCTTGATGACATTGCATGGCTTGACGACTGGCAGTCTCCTTTCGCTCCTTCGTCCACCGTGTCCGCGTCCCTCGCTTGCTGCCATGTGACCGTCACTAATCTGGCGACCCCTGTCCAGGACCCTGCTGAGACCTGGATCATCGACTCCGGGGCCACGCATCACATGACGGCCTCGCGCAAGGCCTTCAGTATGCTCGGTCCCGTCGGCGATGTCTCCGGGGTCCGGACGGGCTCCGGACAGGTGTTGCCTGTCCGTGGGGTAGGCGTCGTTCGTTTCCGTGGTTCGGCCGGTGACATCTTTTTGAACGATGTTCTCTTTGACCCTGGTCTCGAGCTCAGCCTCCTGTCCGTGACTGCCCTTGACCGCATGAGCATGGACGTTGTGCACTCACGTGGTGTCGGCACTTTGTCGTTGCGTCCGTCGGGTCTTGTCGTAGTGCACGCCACCGCCTGTGGCAACTTGTGGCACGTTCCCCGCCTCTCTTCCTCCCCTCTCGTCTCCTCCCCGTGGGCTGCGACCGGTCATGTGTTCGTTACCAGCACGCTTTCTCCTCAGCACACCCGCCTCTTGCACCGCCGCCTTTGCCACGTCCACTCTGCCGCAGTAGAGAGCATGCTCCGCACCCAGCCAGCCAAGGGCCTTGATCCGGAGACCTTCCCTCTCCCATGCCCCACTGAGTGCATTGACTGCGCTCATGGCAAGATGCACCGGTCCACATACCCCCTCTCTTCCTCACGGGCGTCCACCCCCCTTGACCTTGTCCACTCGCACGTCATGGGCCCTCTCCCCACCGAGTCCGTCGGTGAGCATGGCCGCTATGTCCTCACTTTGACGAGCGACTACTCTCGCTACCGTTAGGTCTTCTACCTTCAGCAGAAGAGCGATGTTGCCCGAACCATTCAGGACTGGCTTGTCCTCGCGGAGCGCGAGTGTGGCCGCCCCCTTCGTCGCTTTCGCTCCGATCGCGGTGGCGAGTACCTGGGTGAGAAACAACCTTTCTCACCTCTCGTGGTATCCGCCATGAGACGTCTGCGCCCTACACACCCGCCCAGAATGGCGTCTCCGAGCGGTGGAACCGTACCATGGCCGACGCCGTCCGCACCATGCGAGTCGAGTCTGGTCTCTCCGATGGCTTATACTTTGAGGCCATGGCCTACATGACCTGGGTCTGGAACCGGGTTCCCCACGGTCCCCTTCCCCGCCAGTCCACGCCCTATCAGCACTGGTGCGGTCGGCGTGTAGACCTCAGCCCGGCTCGCGTCTAGGGCTGCGTAGCCGTTGTGTGGCTGCCCGCCCCACAACAGGGTGGCAAGCTCTCCCCCCGCAGATGCCCCTGCACCTTTCTCGGTGTGTCTCGTCAGTCTAAGGCCTGGCGCTTCTGGGACCCATCTCGACACTACATTGTGGAGTCCCGCGATGCCCTCTTTTTCGAGGACCTGTTTCCCCGCGACCTCATCCGCTCCGGCTCGTCCGTGTCCCTCCCGTCGCGTGGGGGAGTGGTGAGTCCGTCCTCCGTCCTGTCGCTTCCGGGTGACACATCACTCCGTCCCTCTAAGCCGGTAGCCCCGGTCGCGGCCGCTGGCCCCTCCGAGCCAGCTGACCAAGACGCGTCTACTGGCCCCTCTGGGCCGGCAGCCCCAGTCGCGTCCGCCGGCCCCTCCGGGCCGGCAACCCCAGTCGCGTCCGCTGGCCACTCCGGGCCGGCAGCCCCAGTCGCGCCTGCTGGCCACTCCGAGCCAGCAGCCCCAGTGGCGTCTACTGACCTCTCTGGGCCGGCAGACCCAGTCGCGTCCGATGGCCCATCTGGGCCGGCAGCCCCAGTCCCTTCCGATGGCCCCTCCGGGCCGACAGCTCCAGTCGCGTCCGCTCGCCCCTATGGGCCGACGGCTCCAGTCGCGTCCGCTCGCCCCTCCGGGCCGGCAGCCCCAGTCGCGTCCGCTGGTCCCTCCAGGCCAGTAGCCCCAGTCGTTTCCAATGCCCCCCCGAGGCCGTCGGCTCCAGTCGCGTCCGCTGGCCCCTTCGAACCAGCAGCCCCAGTCGCATCCGCTCGCCCCTCCGGGCCAGCAGTCCCAGTTGCGTCCACTCGCCCCTCTGGGCCGGCAGCCCCAGCTGTGTCCGCTGGCCCTTCTGGCCCAGCAGCGCCTGTGGCGTCTACTAGCTCCTCCGGACCAGTAGCACCGTCCGCCTCCTTTGGCCCGTCGGACTCAGCACCATCTTCTGCCCGACCGCGCTACACACGTGGCCCAGGCGGCAGCCTCCGACCTCGGCCGACAGTGAGCGCACACACCGTCGCTCCCCGTTCTGTGGCGCCTCGACCCCCTGTGGCTCCACGTGTCTCCTCCACTCCCACGGTCGTGAGTGGGGACCCTGGCACAAAGGCTCTCGGCCTGACCACTTCTGCCATTACCGTAGACCTTCACCCGGGCTCTGCATTGGGGTACGCCATGCTTCATCACGAGCATCGGCATGCTGTTGTGGCTGCACTCGCATGCATTCCACATGGGGCTCATGATGCACACGCCCTCTCAGTCCGGTCTACAGCGTGCCCAGAGGACCCTTCCACCCTACGCGAGGCTCGAGCCTCCCCTGAGGCCGCACACTGGGATGCTGCCTGTGCCGAGGAGCTTGCTGCAATCCGACAGCACCACGTGTATGACCTCGTCGACCTCCCTCCAGGTCGGAAGGCCATTGGTGCCAAGTGGGTCTTTCGGCGTAAGTGGAAGCCTGACGGATCCTTGGACAAGTACAAGGCCCGTCTCACAGCAAAGGGGTTCGCTCAGGTCCCTGGGGTCGATTACGACCAGATCTTTGCCCCAGTTGGCCGGTTCTCCACTAGCCGGGCGCTCTTCAGCCTGGTTGCCCAGCACAGGTGGGAGCTGCATCACATGGATGTGAGCAACGCATTCCTCCATGGCTCACTGGAGGGTGAGGAGCTCTACATGACGCAGCCCCCGGGCTTCGACGACGGCACTGGGAGAGTTTGGCGGCTGCGGAAGGCCCTCTATGGCCTGAAGCAGTCGCCTCGGTGCTGGAACCAGGAGATCAGCAGTACGCTTCTTCGTGGCGGCCTCCAGCGCAGTACCGCTGACCTCGCACTGTTCATCAGCCCGCAAGGTCAGACCTTCGCCGCGGTTCTGGTCTACATCGACGATCTCCTCATTGCGTCGCCAGACGCGACAGCCATCCAGCACGTCAAGGACCTACTGCACGCCGCCTACCAGATGAAGGATCTCGGGTCTGCCCGAGTCTTCTTGGGCATGGAGCTCGAGCATGATCGCTCTCAGGGCATCGTGCATGTCCACCAGGCTGCCTATGTGCAAACCCTGTCCACTCGCTTCGCCGAGGACTTGCCCCTCGTGCCCAGCGCGTCCTCACCCATGTCATCCGATGGCCAGGTGAAGTTGAAGAGTCATGACCCAGCTGTTGTGGGGGAGCCAGTTGATATGACCACGTATCTGCGGGTCATCGGGTCACTGATGTTCCTGGCGACGACGACGCGTCCAGACATCGCGTTCGCCGTTAACCTCCTGGCCGAGTTCTCTCAGGAGCCGTGTCACCTCCACTTTGAGGCCGCGATCCGAGTACTACGCTATGTCGTCTCGACCCCTCGGCGAGGCCTCATGTTTTGCCGTCAGCCGTCCGTCGTTGCAGTGGGTGACACCGACAGTGACTGGGCCGGCAGTCCAGACGATAAGAGTCGCACTGGGTGGATCTTTCTGGTCGGGGGCACAGCTGTGTCCTGGCGCAGTGGCAAGCAGGGGTGCTTTGCATGCAGCACTGCTGAGGCTGAGTACGTGGCCCTTGGCTCAGGCGCGTGTGAGAGTGTGTGGTTGCGTCGTCTGTTGTCCGAGTTGCATCAGTCTGTCGCATCCATCACCTTGCATTGTGACAATGAGAGTGCCATGGCCATTGTAGACAATGACGGTGTGCATCACACTCGCACAAAGCACATCAATATTGAGTATCACTATGTGCGTTAGTTGTTGCACGACGGCAACATCAGCATCGTGTGGGTTGAGACAGCACAGCAGCTGGCTGACTTCCTGACCAAGGCACTGAGGCGAGACTCGTTTAAGAAGGCTGTGAGTTCAGTCGGCGTGCGTCCGTGACTTGCTTTCTTTGTCTCTGCCTGCACTTCTGCGTGTCCTGGGGGAGTCTGTGTGTTGACCGTGTCTCTGCCCGCCCATGTGCACTACGCCTGTGAGTCATGGGGGAGTGTTGGCTTTTGCGCTCATTGTGCTCTGTTGTGTCCTCCCGGCTTGTGTGCATCGGCGTGCAGATGACTGACGGCGAGACTCGACGCTGATGGAGTGTAGTCCGGTGGAGCCGACGCACGCTAAGGTCGTCTCATAGATTGCTGGAGCCCCCTCTCTCCGGCGACGTGTTCAGCTCCATCGACAAGCCTCCTCGACGGTCATGCTGCTGGCAGTCACTGCCACCGCAGTCCCTGTCTACATGCGTCCAACGCGTTCTGTCGTGCCTGCGTCGTCATGCGCTGCCTAGGGTCCCAGTTGCATGTTGCATGGCCCTGTTTGGCACCATGAACCATCGTGGGCACTGCCTGGGTTCAGGCTGCCTAACTCCTCGCTACTATTTTTCTAGCAGATTCTGACCACACGGCTGCGTTCGCAGCGTCGGTATTATGGTATTGTCCAGTTTTCAGCCAAAACGGACGACGCCCGGGTTTTGGGCTGTCGGCCGTCTGGCAGGCCTCACCGAGAAAACCTGCCAGCCTGAAAATAGCTCTTTTCGGATTGGCTGATGAACAGAGTAACAAGCTCTACAGAGCTGGGGGGGGGGCTAGAACTTGGAGGGGTCCCCCATTGCTGTTCATTCTTCATTCCTAATCAGTTACTATCAGTTTTCAGCTGCTTTCTGGCGCTAACTCTGGCGCGCGCGTTTCTGAGTAACAAACCCAGAGCTTCCAGACTTAGACTCTAGAGCAGTAGACTGAGGGGGCAGCTACCTTAAGCAACGAGCGTGGAAGCCCGCACGTTGCATGCTGCTGCCCCAACCTGCTGCATAGGTTTCTATTTATTATATGTAGGTAGCTTTGGTTGCTAAGCAAGCAAGTAAGAACGCGACGGGGAGACACCATGGATCGGGGGCTAGGTCACGTAAAGTAAGAGTGAAACGAGACAAGTTATAGAGTAACGAGTGAGCGAAGTGCTAAGTGCCGGCTGACTGGGCCACCCACGCGAGTCACTCGACGTGGGGCCCGGACGGCACCCAGGGATCGAACTCGACCCTGGAGCGAACGAGCTCCAGTCGGTTACTCACACGCAGATGTAAACCAGACGTTTGATCCCGAGGTTTGATCAGCAACCTGGTTCACTACGCTAAAAGCATGCAAGTGAGAAAGAATCCAATCACATCACAAGCATGCACTCCTACAAATGTATCCCCCATTTTGGCATGTAGATTCATCACTAAACTAAGGCTCGACGTGAGAATGACATTGGTGCTGTGGCCGTCACTTTGCAACTTGATAGTGTCACCACCACTGTGAGCCCCATGCTGCGTCAGAGCCTTGCACGAGAGAGCCTCAACCGAGATTAATCACCTGTAGGGATGAGGTATGTGTTTGCGTAGAGGCAAGAGGGCACTTGCGTGTGTCACAACCATAACCAACACTCCCCCATGACCCACAGACGAACAGCCCACACACACATAGAACAAGGATCACGTCACAAGACTGAGAAACACTGGGCTCACATCAACCAGGGACATCACGAGAGCGCAGCAGGCCAACTGCATGCACAACCGCTTTGAACATGCCACTGCCGAGAGCTTTGGTGAGGAAGTTTGCACGCTACTGACGAGTGTCGACCCAAATAGCCTGAACTTCTCCAGCAACAATGCGCTCACGTACGAAGTGATGCTCAATGTTGATGTGCTTTGTGCCAGAATGATGCATGCCATCGTGCTCGGAAATGGCCTTTGCAATTTGGTTGTCACAGCGCAAAGTGATGCAACAAATGGGAACACGCAACTGTTGCAACAGGCCGGACAACCACACACTCTCACACGTACCTACGCCAAGTGCCACATACTCTGTCTCACTAGAGCTTCGAGCAACACAACCCTGTTTTCCACTCTTCCACGAGGTAGCAGTCCCACTGACGAGAAAGATGTAACTAGTGCGGCTACGAGCATTCGTGTCATGCGCCTAGTCACTATCTCTGTATTCTTCTACCACCACAGAGGGTTGAGCACGGTAGCACAGTCCTACACGTGTAGTGGATAACCCGTAGCGGGCAACGTGTAGTGCAGATGTTTTTGGCAAGGCTATTGGGAGAACTGGGCCAGGAAGTTGACCGAGAAGGCCACGTCCGCCCAAAAGGTGGTAACGAGGTACATGAGGGAGCCGACCACACTGAGGTAGTCGGTGACATCAACAATCTCCCCCAGTTGCGCTGAATCGAGTGACTTGAGCAGACGCTGACCTGCTGGAGTCATCGGTGTGGATGCGGTGGGGGCTTCAGCAAGTAGGGAGGCAAAGCGCTCCCCCGGTGTGCGGATGTATGCAACCTAGTGCACATGCAGGGTGCGACGCTGGCGGTCACGCTCAAGCTCTATTCCCAAGAACACCCGAGCAGGACCTAGGTCCTTCATCTTGTATGCAGACTGTAGCAGGTTCTTCAGTGACTGGACAGCTGCTGGACTAAGTGAGGCAATGAGCAAGTCATCGACGTAGACAAGGATGGCCACGAATGACTCTGAGGGGGCACTCAAGAAGAGTGCAGGATCAACCATTGATCTCACTTACTCTCACTTACTTACATGCGACGAAAACCTCCCCGCTAAAGAGTCGAGGAGATCTCCATGTTTCAACAACGCGGCGATCGCTTGAGCCCATAGAGGGCCTTCCGCAGTTGCCAGACCTTGTTTGTGCCATCGGTGAAGCTCGGTGGCTGGACCATGTAGATTTCTTCATCCAGCTTCCCATGTAGGAAGGTGTTGTTGACATCTATCTGCTCCAGTTCCTAGTCGTGCTAGGCGACAAGACTCAACAGTGCTCGGGCAATGGTGTACCTCTCGGCAAGTGCACAGCTCTCATCAAAGTCAATCCTAGGAATCTAGGAGAAACCCTTAGACGTGAAGCAAGCCTTGTACCGGTCGACTGTCCCATCGGGCTTCAGCTTACGCCGAAGGACCCACCGGGCAGAGATTGCCTTGCGGCCTGCAAGGAGGTCCACAAGCTCAGATACTCCATGCTCTTTGAGGGTTGTGAGCTCCTCCTGCATGGCCTTCTCCCAGAGACCAGCGTCACCTTCCTCACGAGCCTGGCAGACAGTGGTAGGCTCATGGAGGAGAGTAGGAAGGCCAAAGACCACGAAGCATGCGACAACATAACCGGCAACGGAGGACTGGAGAGCACTGTGGAACTCATGGGCTACGAGAGCGTAGCCAACTGCCGAGTTGGGATGCACGACGCTCACAGACAGGCCAAGTGCATCAAGGCCAGTGGGGCGTACTGAGGGGCCAGGTGTGGAGGACGAGGCGCTGGAGCACATGACCCGCTGAATGGGCTGAGAGGCTTTGGACGAGCTAACAGGAACAAACTCAGTAGGCATCCTAGTAGAGCGGGATCGCCCACTGGAGGACTGAGAGGACTGAGAGGACTGAAGAACACGCAGTCTCCCCCCATGAGTGTACGGCTCACGGCCGGAAATCGGAGCCTAAGGTGCTTCACCTCCAGTGGCGTCAATCACCAGAGGGGACTCAGAGTCAGGAGATGAGTTGGGAGCAGAATGGACAGGGGACTGCGTGGGAGTGGGTGCCGAGTGTGAGGACTCGGGATTGCTAGCGGACGGCAAGGACTCGGGACTGCCAGCGGACGGCAAGGACGACACTGAATCCGCAGAGGACGGTGATGCAGCTGACTCAGAAGAGGCATGAGAGGACAAGGAATCCAAGGAATATGAGTCTTCATCCTCATTGTCCGTGGTAGTGACAGCAGGGGATGTCGTGTGAGGAGAGGATTACGCACGGAGGCAGGAACAGAAACACCCCCCCCAAGCTGACGGAGGGAGGAGAGAGAGGGAGGAAGGACATGGGACATGTCACGAGAAAAGGCATCCTCAAAGAAGAGTGCGTCACGCGACTCAATGACGCGAGAGCGGTCAGGGTCCCAGAAGCGCCATGCTTTGGACATGGCACAGACATTAAGGAAGGTACAAAGACGAGCACACGGGCTCATTTTGCCGTCGCGAAAGTCCTCTGGCAGCCAGACGGCAGCGACGCAACCCCATACACGAGCCAGACGGAGGTCAGCACAACGGCCGTACCAGCGCTCAAAGGGGGCAAAGTGATGAGGGAGGGGACCGTGGGGAACACGGCTCCACACCCAGGTCATGTAGGACATAGCCTTGTAGGAGAAGACATGGGAGAGAGAGGACTCACTGAGGAGAGTACAGACACCGTTAGCAAGGGTACGATTCTAGCATTCAAAGACACCATTTTGTTAGGGTGTGTAGGGAGCCCAAGGTTCCATACACACCCCGCGAGACGTCAAGAAGCGGGCAGTGGGACCCATGAATTCTCCACCACGATCACAGCGAAAAGCTTTCAGAAGGCGATCACAAGCCAGTTCGGCCTGAGGCAGGCCGAACTGGCTTGTGGTCGCCTGCCTCAGGCACAACTCGGGAGTGATGTCTGTCCCACTCCAGAGTGGGACAGACATCACTCTTTTGCCGAAGGGAAAAGACCCAGCGCATGCGAGAAAAGTCATCGGTAAGATAGAGGACATAGCAGACAACTCCCCCAGAGAGCGTCATGGGCAAGGGGTCTCATGACGTCTGCATGCAAGAGATCAAGAGGGTGAGACGTTTGGGACTCCGACGTGGAAAAAAGGAAACGGTTCATTTTGCCCTGGGGACAGTCAAGACAGTCAGTTGGGCAAGGGGCAGAGAACGTATCGGCGTCAAGACCATGAGCGGGCTTGTCCCGGAGAAAACAGTCAACCGTAGCAGTGTGAATATGGCAAAGACGGCAATGGAGCAACTGTGCATGTTTCGGAGTGAGAGAGTGAGCCACGTGAACAAGAGCAGTCGAGGCGGGATGCAGTGCAAACGAGGGCACACGGAACGAATGGTCACAACGAGTGCCACGCAGTAGAACATGACCAGTGGTGCGATGCAACACAGAGGCAATGCCACGGCTGGAGGAGAAGTCCATGCCCTGGTCGTCGAGTGTCGTAACAGACAGTAGACTGAGCTCAAGAGCTGGGACGTACAAAACGTCATGCAGGAAGAGTCCCCCCCAGGGCCAACAAAGTGAACAACCCCAACACCTTGGACGGGTTAGAGCTGGCCAGAGCCGGTGCGAACAAAGCAAACTGAGCCAACGGGACCTAGGGAAACAAACGAGGAACGACAAGAGGTCATGTGGTGGGTGGCCCTGAATCAAGGATCTAGAAGCCACCTGTCACACGTACAACCGCAGGGTCACGACTCACAGTAGCAATGGCAGAGCGAGGAGGAAGGCGCTGACCACAGGCAGCAAGGCAACGAGGCAAACTGCAAGATTTCCACTGCTCAATCCACCGGGCATCAACTGGGGAACAACCCAGAACATGACCGGATGACGGACCACGAAGAGACGAGGCAATGGTACACGCAAGGTCCCCCTCAACCGAACACACACTCTCACCTCCCTGATCACGGAGGTGGCACTGGTGGATGGAATGACAGAGAGAAGAATCCAACAGGCGGTCGTCCTCAGACGGCCCAGTGATGAATATGCCAGAGAAGGGGCACTAGGAGATGTGGGTTGAAGACGCCCACAACGGAGGAGAGTAGAAACCAGACGGGGGCCCGAAGTAAACAGGGCCGCCAAACCCAGGGGGCCAACCCAAGGGAGCAGGCGGAGGCGGTGAAATCAGGGCTGTGCTATAGGCAGTAGCTATAAGAGAGAAGGAGGAGGAGCGCGGAGAGCCACCACCGGACCCTGTGGAGATGGAGGAGCGCGCAGAGCCACCACCAGACCCTGTGGAGCGTCCCCAATGGGCACGCATGGTTGAGGCAAGGCGGGCATCATCACGAAGCACTGGGCACTTGGGCGCTGCATGACCAGTGGCACCGCAGTTCCAGCACGTGATAGTGCTGGAGGAGGGAGATGGAGATGCGGCGCTATCAGAACCATGACCCTTGCCACCCCTTCCTTGCCCACCACCACTGGAGGCATCCCCTTGGCCTTTACACCACCCCCCAACCGCGACCACCCCCTTGGGAGGCGAGAGATGTGGCTGTCGTGGTGAAGTCGTGGTGGAGGATGATGCAGAGGCAGAAGAGGAGGAAGAAGGGAGTGTAATGGAAGCTGTTGTAACTACGGTGCGATGAATGCGTTTGTTCTGCAGCAAGCTCCACCAGTCTGTCAGACGTTGGGAGGTGAACTCCCACAGGGCACCAATGTCGGGCGGTGCATCAGCAGGGATAGGGATGGCAGCCAGAATTTCAAGCTCAGTGGCCTTCACCTCTTGGAAAATTTCACTAAGTTCCAGGATGAGGCCGTTGACGATGGAAAGAACAACAAGGAGCTGACCAGGGGTGGCCTTGCTGAGGTCGCATAGCAGACGCAGACTGCGAGCCCAATAGGCGTTGGCAGTCTTGTCAGCACGCATGGAGAGCGTGTTGAACTGGACAGTGAGAACACTCTGAGCTGCATGCCTAGTCATTGTCGTGCACCGCTTGATCAACGCGTAAGCACCAAGTGGATCACCAATGGTGCAGCGTGCAGTGTCGTCATTGTAGGACCCAATTTCATCAGTGAGATCGTCGGGTCGGCACGAATAAGGGCACAGACAACACGAGCAGACTCACACTCAACAGGCATGAAAGGTGGGATAGCAGAGGGATTGAGCTCATGGTAGTATTCCCAGAGCTGCTGTCCCTGCGCCCAGGCACCGAAGCAAACCTCCCAAGAATGGAAGGTGAGGTTAGAGGTGAAGTGAGGTAGATTAGAGTCAAAATCAGGTTTGCGCTGCATTGATGTGGCAAGTGCTTTGGCTGCGGCTACGCCAACTGCGACGGTGATTGTAGGGTCAGAGGAAGATGAGCCAATGTCAGTAGATGCGGAAGCAGGTGAGGTGGAGAATGCAACAGCAATGCTAGTAAATGGAGTGCTACGCAATGTGGGCGGGAGACGGTGAATGACCAAGTCAACAATGTGATCTACGAAGGCTTCTTAGTCAGCTTACTCAGCCCATAGTTTTTCCTCAGCATCGCGCTGAGCAGTGAGTGCAGCCTGCATGGTAGTGCGCTCACGTTGTAGCTCAGCCTGCAAGTTCACGTATTGGTCATCATAAAAAAGCATGTTTCCAGGGACTTGACTGTGCCAAGAAAATTTTGGCAAAGTTTCCCTTGCCCCAATGGGCGTAGAAAATGTTTGATGAGTGCATCAGAAGTCCGCTCCACGGCAACAACCTGGATGCACAAACACGCCAATCAAGAAACCGGAGGTTGAGTGAGAGAGACACAGAGAGAGAGAGAGAGAGAGAGAGAGAGAGAGAGAGAGAGAGAGAGAGAGAGAGAGAGAGAGAGAGAGAGAGAGAGAGAGAGAGAGAGAGAGA
>SZWC01024631.1:0-13867 GCA_023375785.1 Penium margaritaceum | reverse complement strand
TGTGTGTGTGTGTGTGTGTGTGTGTGTGTGTGTGTGCGTAGAGGCAAGATGGCACTTGCGTGTGTCACAACCATAACCAACATGATAACCCTTCTACCCAATCCGTGAGGAGATTGGTGATTCCCTAGCCAGCAAACAAATTATATCAACACCCCGTCCAGTGACATTAAAACTAGGACGGCCTTGCCCACTCGCTTCACACCATGCTCAATCAGCGGCATGCGCCGCGGATCAAGCAAAGCGACGAGGGGCATGTCCACCCCTTGCGTGATTCTTGCTCCTAGGCGAGAATCAAGATCAAGCTATGACCTCTTTCTTTTATTCCTTTTTCCACACGCAAACCCCCTAGTTTGATTTAGGGTTTCCTATGTCTTGCGCGGGTGTGACACACGTAAAACATAAAGCCCTACATTAAACCAGGGGGTTTGCATGTCTAAAAACAAAAAAAAGGCCTTTTCTTGATTACAATCGAGCGAAAATGCCCATTTTTTAAATCGTGCGGAAGCTCTCATTCTGTTTTTTCTCCAAAGAGGCAAACCCTTCTAGTTTTACCACGCAAACCCTCATAGTCTTCACATAAAAACCCTAATAAAAACACACCCCGAATCACATTCAGGGTTTTAGGGTTTATGTTTTGCGCGAGCTCCTGCTGGGTCACCCGGTAGCGGAGCCGAATAGGTTCTCTTTCAACGCATGGAGAGTCTCAGAACCCCATGCAAACCAAATGCAACCCCCCCCTCAAACCGCTTCGAACCAGATATACACGAGTCCCTAGTCTTTGCAAGTGAGCATTTCTATCATTACACAAAAAGCCCACCACGCGTCGAGAGCTCGGTCGGTCTTGATGCGCGGTGGGCTATTTGTGTAATGATGATTTTCACTTCGACGGTCGAGGGCAATACGACCAACTACCCTCGCCCTCCGGCAAACCTTCTCACACTTTTTGACAACTCCGACCACTTTCAAGAATCTATGATAGAAGTGTCACGACCTTTCGGTCGACTTCTGGGCACATCAAGAAACGTCTAGATTTAAAAAGTTGCATCTCGCATCTTTTCCGTCGATCCTCGAAGCTCCCCAAATTCTCGGCGGAGCTTCTCAGATCCGACCACTCAAGACAGACTCCACACGCGTCGTTGAACAATTGACCCAACGACCCCGACTATACCTCATTTGTAACACGACACGTGCATGTATGTGTTTGATCATTTTGATACTTGTCAAAGAAGTACACTTAACGCTAATGATAAATGCTCAAGTGTCCCAAATTCTCGATCGTGTCCTACCTTGCAACTCCTCCATGTTCACCATCCATGCTCCGTTTGGCATAACACTTGGTATCAGAGAGCAGCGATGCTGGAGAGGCGTCCGACTTCTTTACCCATCCGGAGGACTACCTCGCACAAGCCGTCGGCGCATCTCACACGTCAAGACTATGCAGAATTCTCGACAACATGAAGCGAGCGAGCGCATCCAACAACCAGCAACGGCTCTTCTCCCACGACTTCGACGATGTAAGTGCATAACCTGCCTATGCACGCATACCCTGAAGCGGCAGCAAACGTTGGCGTGACAGGCTATGCGGCAGCTGGACCAACCTCTACGGCTCTGACGACCAATCCGGTCGCGGACCCAACGAGGTGAACGAGCCCCTACTGACAGCCTCTACAACGACAGCAGGTGGCACCAGACGACGGGTACGGATCAAAGAGGAACTGGCGAACCGTATCTCCGCGTTTGAGGGAATCAATAGCCATCTACTCCAAGAGCTCAACGTGGCGATGGAGGCTCTTTGCAATGCAAGTGCACAAGAGGCGGTGCTTGTCGGGAGAACTACCCAACTTTTGAGCAAACCTAAGATTTGCCTGGCCCCTCCCAAACTGTTCGATCCTACAAACACAAAGGGAACAATGTTTTGGATGTGGCTGACGAATCTTGAGATGTACTTCACCACTGCTGGGGTCAACGACGATAACAAAAGTTATCGGGGATAAGAAAAAATTTGACCTCGCGGCCACACTTTTTGTATGGCACTGTACTTAATTGGTGGTCTGATCTAAATGCTATCCAACAACAGCAGGAGACCGGCGGGGCCTCATCGACGGCCAAAAGCAGCCGTCTCATGTCACCGACCGCAGGCGTTCTACACTTGGACCAGATCAATCTCCAATGGCAAGACACGCTGACGCCACCAACCAACTGGAATGAGCTATCGCGCGCAATGCTCACACAACTTGGACGGCTAAACAAGAACTCTAACGCTTGGTACAAGCTCCAATGTCTCCGTCAGTAGTCCATCGTGGCAGAGTACACACGAAGATTTTGCGAGATCGTCTCTGGCTCAGACATCGCCCCCAATGAGCTATGTTGGCCCTACAACAATGGCCTCAAATGAGACATGCGACGAGCAATTGCCATTTTTGGCATCCAAAACAACTTACCACGAATGATCATAGCAATAGAAAGGATCCATAGTGCCGACTAAAATGCTCGTATCCAGGAATCGTACGGCTGGCAACCTCCCAACCACAGTTATCGTAGAAACAGAAAAAGCATGGCGTGGGACTCCTCGACTCTGATGGAAGTCAACGCCCTCGAGCAGAGAGATACTAGCACCTCCTACAAATGTGGAAAAGTTGGGCACATCGCTCGCAACCGTCAAAGCAAGAAACAGGCCAGAAAGGGGGGGGAAGTTGCAGAAAAATGAGTCGGGAAACGGCAAAGGGCAAAAGTGAAAGATGCAACTCTTGTTCGTGAGGAGGGATCTGCGCTGAACAATCGCCCATCTGAATGGCCTGCGACATTGCAGAAGCTTTGTGAGATCACAAAGTTCGATGAGGGGTACGAGGACGACCAACCGGTGAAACTACTAAGAGTGCAACCCCGAGGATGCAAAAGCCACAAAACGGTACTGGCTCTATTGGATGGAGGAGCTTCTCATAGCTTCGTAAGCAATGACATGGTTTGAAAGCTGGGTTTGCACACTTAACCAAGGGTGTTTGAAGGAAAAACCGTCGACGTGAGACTAAAAATACGGAGACTCCGAGAACCACTACAACTACAAGTGGGAGATGCATGGGATGTAACGGTATGGAGGCCCTGTCCAATGAGTGACCACAAAATCATTCTCGGACGAGATTTCCTCTACCGGCACAATCCACAGGTTGACTGGAACAGTGGCGACGTCCACATGGAAATCGACGGCTCCATGCGACAACTTCTGCCCGTGGGACGGAAGACGACCATGGAAGCAGTAGAGGTGGAAGCAGCAGAGGAATCCGTCGTAGCCGAAAAGCGACAACGTGTGCAATCGATACCGCTCTTCGTGGCCAAAAACTACATACATCAAATCTCGTAGTGGCTCGTCCATCTCAAGCCAATGGAGGAAACAAAAGTGGCAGCACCTGACTCATAACCACCATCGGCCTCATGAGCCTCATCGACATCAACAAAGTTCGCGATGTTATCCAAAGGGTTCGCACCACTCATCCAAGATCCCTACCACCTGATTGGAACATTGACCATTGAATTGATTTGTAAACGGGCAGCCAACCCACAGTTCAAGTGGCCTATCAATGAGCGATCTCTTTCTAGGATTCATCCGTCCATCCACGTCATCGTACGTCACACCTGTATTGTTTGTGAGAAAGAAAACTAGCATAGTGCGGATGTGCATGGACTACCGGGCGTTGAACGACGCGACCATCAAGAACCGCTACCCACTTCCCTGGGCCGAAAAACTTTTCAACCAACTCTGAGGGGCTCCAATTTTCACCAAAATCGACCTACGCAGCAGCTATCACCAGATTCGAGTGGCAGACACCAACACCAAGAAGACGACATTCTGAACTCGCTATGGGCATATCAAGTTCACGGTAATGACATTTGGACTTACAAATGCTGCGGTGATGTTCATGGCGGCAATGAACAACATTTTCTGTCCATACCTCGACAATTTTGTCGTGGTGTACCTCGATGACATCCTGGTGTACAGTTGCACCCCGGAGGAGCATGATGGACATCTTTGAAAAGTTCTCGAAGTTTTACAAAGAGAGATTTTTTTTGTAAAACTCTTGAAGTGCGACTTTGGCCGCTATTCGATCGAGTTTCTTAGTCATCTCATCAACGACGGACGGATCACCATGGATCCGAAAAAAGTGGCAGCAATCGTTGATTGGCCAACGCCGACCAATGCTTGAGACTTTCAAGTTTTTCTCGGCTTTTTCAGTGACTACCGGTGCTTTATACAGGATTACGCCCGGGTGCCAGCGCCTCTCTCCAACCTGACTCAAAAACAAAATGAGTGGCGGTGGGGGGATAGCCAACAAGAAGCGTTCATTGTTTTGTGGAACGCTCTAACCTCGGCGCCAGCCCTTCCATTAGCCGATCCAATGGTAGACTATGTCATGGCTACGAATGCTTCAAATTGAGCCATTGACGAAGTCCTTCTATAGGACCATGGCAACGGAGAGCAAACGGTCACATACATGTCAAGAAAACTGCGTAGACCGGAACTCAACTTTGTCGTACACAAGAAGGAGATGCTAGTGGTTTTTCATGCATTTAAGACGTGGCAGTGCTATCTGGAATGCCGCCAATGCATCGTGCACACTGACCACCATGCACTGAAACAATTGGAGACGCGACGGAACCTCAGTCGGCGTCAAACCCGAGGGATAGAGTTCCTCGAATATGGGTTCGACTACGATACCGAGTACCAGCCAGGCAAAACCAACCCAGCATATGCGCTGAGCCGCCGACCACATATGATGGCTGAGGCAGCAACGCTATAACTGTAGCGAGATCCGTATCTCAAGCAGTTGTTGACACGAGGCTACGATCAGCATAGCGCATACGACAAAGCAAAATTCTGGTACAACGCACCCTATTCGCAATGAGGATTCATTTGCCACTTGGTCACTCTCCCGAACAATGAAATTCATCGTATGTTGCTTGAGGAGTGTCACGACACCGGTCCAAGTGGACATTTCAGAGAAGACAAGATGCTGAAGAAGCTGGCAAAACACGATTGGTGGGACAAGAAGCAATCTGGCGTGGCCAACTTCTGCAAATCCCGCGACACGTGTCAGCGACAAAAATCTCATTGCACGCGACCACCCGGACTTTTGCAGCCACTCCCCATCCTAATGGAACCGTGGAATGATATCTCCATGGATTTTGTCACAGGGCTACCAGTCACGCTCGAGGGATATGACACAATCCTCGTGGTTGTTGATAGGTTTTCCAAAATGTCTCACTTTACTACAACTACGGCCACCGTCATCGCTGAGAGAAGAGCACAGCTGTTTTCAAATAACATTGTGCGGTCGCACGACGCGCCGAGACCATCACAAGGAACAGGGATGGTCGATTCACTAGTTGTTTGGTGCAAACTGATGACTCGCTACAGCAATCGGATCCAACTTTCAACAACATTCCATACTCAAACCGACGGCCAAACCGAGCAGACCAACCGAACATTCAAAAAACTTCTTTGAAAATTATGTGAGCCTCATGGAACAGATTGGACACAAGAACTCTCAACCGCCAAAATCACATAAAATTCGGCAATCTCCATTACAACGGGTAAATTTTCGTTTGAAGTGGTTTATGGCAAACTTCCTATCACACCAGCAGGACTACACAGCCAGAGCAACATTCCCACGGTTCATGTCCAACGTCGCAACTTCTCCACCGTATAGGATGAAACACGGCAGACACTTGCAAAGATGCAGGCAGCGATGAAAGGAGCAGCTGACAAGCATCCCAACGATGATGTTTTTGCCGCCGCGGAAAGAATTTTCTTCTCAACTCGACCAACATCAAACTCCATGGAGCAGACTGATCTAAGCTCAAACCCTGATGGCTAGGACCGTTTGAGATCAAGCGCATGCAAATCCCTATGGTTGCGCGACTCAAACTCCCCGACACTATGCACGTTCATCCGGTGTTTCATATCAGCAGATTCAAGCACTACCGAGATCCCGGAGAGAACTTCCCCGGTAGGAAAATCCCTCCCCCTTTCCCTGTCCAAGTGGAAGAAGACACAGAGTACCTCATCGAGGACATTCTCAACCATCGACAACGTTGAAAAACAGTAGAATATCATGTCAAGTGGCACGGCCACGACACCGCGCATAACAGCTAGGAATCCTACGACAACCTTCAAGATGTTGATCACCTGATTGACAGCTATTACCGACATCACTGGGCCACACTTGTACTTGTGTCGGGATGTTTCCACTAAAATAGGGGTGAAGTATTGAGTACCAAACGTTCACGAGTCCCTAATCTTTTGGAGTGGGCATTTCTATCATTACACAAATAGCCCTCCGTACGTTGAGACCTTGATTTTCACTCCAATGGTTGAGAGCAATTCGGCCAACTGCCCTCACCCTCCAGGGAACCTTCTTCCTCTTTCTGACAAATCCGACCACTTTTGAAAATCATTGGTAGAAATTACACGACCTTTTGGTTGACTTCTCAACACATTGAGACACATCTAGATTTATAAAGATGCATCTCGCATCTTCGCTGTTGATCATTGAAGCCCCCTGACTTCTTGGTGGAGCTTCTCTAATCTGGCCACTCACAACGCGACTCCACACGCGTCGCTCAACGATCGACCCAACAACCTTGACTATACCTCTTTTGTAACTGGACACTTGTACATGCATGTTCGATCATTTTGACACTTGTCATCGAAGTACACTTACCGCTAATTATAAAATGCTCAAGTGTTTCAAATTCTCAATCGTGTTCTACCTCGCAACTTATACTTGTTCACCTTCTACGTTCCTTTCGACATAACACAAACATTCACAAACCCCTGAAACAAGGGGTTTGTGAATATCCAAAGAAATTGTTCGATGTCACCATGTCCATACTGCATCGCATGCAATGTTGAAATGCTGCGTTTTCTTGCTATTCGTGGGTAAAATTTCAATATTCTCAAGTCAGTGGATAGGGGACTTCAATTCTTCCAAACACCGGGTAAGCTAGTTTCATTCTTCCGAGTACCGAGGAGGACATACACACAATCAAATTTCGTGGGTAATCCCTACATGTACCCATAATCTTAATTCCCCTATCTCTATGATCATTTACAATTTGCCTCCATAACTGTTAGGCCGAGCTGAACGTAAGTGGTTTACTGGGACGAGGTGCGAACAAAAGACAATTTGATGATTTAGGACAAATGTATAAATTTTATTAAGCAGTAGGTGTACTTTGATAACTAGTGTCCAGTGAGTCAAGCATGTATATACAATGTCGAGAAGAAGAATGAGGCATGCGACGGGTCCTTGTGCTAGTATCAAACCACGCGTCCGAGGGTGCAATGTGAGTGGATCTTCCGAAAAGCTCCTTGAAGAAGTCAGGGGGCTTCAAGAATATCAAAGCACGTCTTTATCGAATTCTAACGTCATCGAGAAGTCGACCGAATAATATCAAAATGTCAAACTTTTTGGAAGGTAGTTGATTTCTTGCAGAAACTTCTGGAAGGGAACATCAAAGGTCCGGATAGTCGGCCAAAATTCCCTCAAGAATACTCAAGAAGACTTCAAGATTTTTACGCCAAACGGCATAAAAATCTTGGAGTCTTCGCGCAGTGGGCTACAAATGCAATGAAAGAAATTCCATTGCCGGGTTTAGGGACTCGTGTATGTCAGGGACGTAACATTTCCACCCCTTTTAGTCGCGACGTTCCGGCTGTTATGGTTTGAGTCGTCCCCGTCTGTTTGTACAGCTTACTATGGCCACTTGACTGTGTCCACGCTTGCGGATATCTCTGATGCGTACCCAGCTGGCACTGCAACACCGACGGGTGTTTTCTCCATCCACCATTAGCTGTCCGACAGCTACCACGGCGTCTCAAGTGGTTGCTGGGGTGCTATACATTTGTTTTCCAGTCGCAAGAGTTTTCTTGGTGGATTTGCTCTTGAGCCTGATTTACGTGTGTTTTGCATAATGTATCCACTGATTGATGCCGTGCATATGACCCGTTGCAGCATCCGACTCGAATTCTGGTAAGTCGCGGTAGGTGAGAGCCTCCAAGAATAGAGCATCTCGAGACTTGACGATGCGATTGCGAGCGGGGTCTCAAAAGCACCATGCCTTTGACCACGGAGATATGCCAAGGACGGTACACGTGCGACCCCCAATTCACACCTTGGACCCCTGCTGGTCCTTAGTGTACCAGACACAGGCGAGGAACCCCCAAATGCGAGCAAGACGAAGATAGGCTCGATGGCTGAACCATAGCTCATATGGTGTGGCATGGTTCGGAAGAGGACCATGCGGCATGTGGTTCTAGACCCACGTCATTTAAGAGACTCCCTCAAATGCAAAGGACTCCGAAATACTGCACTCAGATTGCATGGCGTCGACTTTATCCTCCATGGTGCAGTTCCAACGCTCGGACACACCTACCTGCTACGGTGTAGCGGGAACGAAGACCTAGTGAAAGACACCGTGCTTGGCAACTTACGCATCCATCTCGCCTAAGAACTCATCACCGTGATCCGAGCAGAATGTGTGAAGGGTGTGACGAGACTGGAGCTCAGCCATAACCAGCCACAAGCAGAACGCCAAGGCTGCATCACTCTTGTGATGGAGGCTATCGACACATAGCATCCCAGTGAATTCATCACTTAGGGTGAGCACATAGCCATCCCAATCTGAGAGGGAATCGGCTTGGAGAGGACCGAGGAGGTCCTAGTGGACGAACTCCAACAGGTGAAATGCACGTGAGGTGGAGTCAAGATAAGTGCAACGATGCATCTTACCCTGAGCGCAAAAGAGGCCATCAGTTTTAGGCAGCTTCTAGAAGAAAGGCATGTCAAGACCAAGGGTGGGATGTGTTCGAATGAGCTTAGGCACTGTGTCCAAGCTCAAGTGACAATTGCGGTGATGCATCAAGTGTTGGTGCTAAGGGGAGAGCATGCCAGTCACGAAAACACACACAAAAAAAGGCCACAAAGGACGCACAGAGGGAGGGCGGCGAGCGATGCAGTATAAGTCATCAACAACAAACGCACGGAGGAGAACAGCATGAGTATCATAGGTGAAAACAGTGGCAACTTCAGTTGAGTGATCAAGAGAGAGACCCATCCGATTGCAGGCACGAACAGACAGTATGCTGAGCTCCCAAGCAGGAGCATAGAGCACGTCAGAGATGTACAGGGGGCAAGATGGGCCATCAAAGTGCACAATCCCAACGTCATGGAATGGCAAAGACCGACCAGATCCTGTGCGAGTATTTCGAACACACCCAACAGGATAGAGGACAACGAAGTAAGCACAACGACAGGTCATGTGGAGAGTGGCACCGGAGTCAATGATCCGGCCACCACTCGCTTCACGACAGGTCGTCGACATCAAGTAACGCGCCATAGAACACTCTGCGGCTGCCGGACGCTCAACAGGGACGACGGAGTCATGACAGACAACACACATCTGAAACTCGTCCAACCACTTTATACACTTAGCTTCAAAGTCATTACATGAAATCGACGCTCCTCCACGCACATCATCATGGGCCTAGAATGCAACAATGCAAGCAGACTGTGGGGCACACTGGTGTGTCAATACACTCGCACCTCCTTGAGAGCGGAGCGCCAGAAGATGCCTAAGCTCCGTGATGATGCAGTCGCGAGGTTCTGCCGCATCCGCGTCAACAGAGGTGCGTGCAGGATCACTTGTCATTGTGGTCGCGTGGCCGGTCTCATTGGCCTAATATGGAGCTTTCCGCAAGGTAAATGCGGCCTCAAGCCCTTGCATGATCCACGTCCAGTCGAGGAGCTATTTGTACTCCGTATAACGATGTGTGCCCCCACAGTTGTAACATTGGACTGAATGTCCACTCCCACCACTGCACTACTGTGGATATTGTTGCTGCTACTGCTCCTACTGCCCTTTACCGCCCTGCTACTGATGCTACTGCCCTTTACCACGAGTCCATTTTCCCTTCTTCTCCATGCGCAACGGCGGCCACGCCCTGGGAGGAAGGCAACCGAGAAGAGGGTAAGGGCGAGGCAAAGAGGAGGGGAGGTGTCGTCGGTGAGGCGGTCGTCATGACAACGAGTGGACTTGCCTGATGGGCCTGTGCAGCCTCACATGCGGTCGTCTGCTGCATGTAGTACTGATGGGCCCAAGGGAGGAGCTCCAAGGAGGCCAGCAGCTCAGCGAGAATCGCCTAGAAGAAGTCCGTGAACATGTCCGCGAACTCCATGTGGGCCCCGACCATGACGATCTGTAGGGCCCATAGCTGTGAACCACGGACGGTACCAAGGCGAGTGTAGATACGCATGTCTCGCCGCCAGTAGGCTGCCACCGGCTCAGAGGGACCCTACCGAAGGGAGCCGAACTCCCAGAGACGGGCTGTCACCGTTACATGGGTCTTGACTATTAGTAGGGTCAGGACCAACTCCAAGTCGTGGCGGGGGTCCACTCCAGTGCCTGTTCCAGAGGCCCCAAGGAACGGACGAAAATCGACAACAACATCCTGGGACACAGAGAGCAGCATTGTGAGAATGAAGGTGAAGACAACCCGGAATCCTGCGCGGGAGTGGTCCACTGACCCAATTGGAGATGGCTCATCCCTTCCACGACCTCTCACCGTCGAAGGCCAAGCTCATGGCGACCGGGCACTCCAAGGCCTCGTAACTGCTGCTATCGGCCATCGTTGTCATCACTGCTAATGTCATTTCCAGTCGGCAGTTGCTGCTGCTGTACGCCCTCCTACTCCACGCCTTGTTGCTCATTGCCCTGCGGTGGTGCTCCGGCTGTGGCTGGTGAACGCTTCTCAACCCTCTATAGAATGGTGACAATGTCCTCTAGGGTGGCCGTCTGTGCCGCCTGCTGCTGCCGGATGTCCTCATGCGCCAAGAACAATGAGCCGATGGCCTGGAAGCGAGGACTGGAGGTGTCAGCCACGGAGCCAGAGCCAGAAGGATCAGTTTGCCCCTTCTGCTTGTTGTTGGAAGGCGCCATGTGGGGTACTTAGTAGGGCTAAACGCAAAAAGGGTTGGATTAACATTCCAACTGCATTTCTCAAGAATTTCAAACGTAAGCAAAACTTGATTTCTCAGCCAAAGTTCCGGCCAAGTGTTGGCGATTACTTCATCACCCACAATGATGATGTTAGCATGAAGGTTGTCCAAATGCGGCGGTGGTGGTTTTGCCAAAACAAAACTCAAAAAGTGCAAAAACGTAACGTCTTTCTTGTCTGTCCGGAATTCAAAAAGATTCTAGATCTGACGTCGAGTTTTCATTTGTTGTCCGCTACAGGGCACCAAACAAAGCACGAGTGGATTCTTTGGAGAGCTCATGACTAGAGCTTTCTAATAGGCACTCACATGCCTAAAACGGTGGTCAATTGTGGCAGTCCTGCTCTAGAACGTCTAGGAAGGTGGTAGGTGCGACTGAAATGAAACTTCAAGGAAGCTTCACAGACGGTCCAACAGCACCACGTGCTTGAACTGTAGTTGACAGGGTTGCACAACCCACCGCTGCCACCGTGCCGATGGCATGATGATGCAACTTCAGCTTTCAACGCAATGACGTCTCTACTGGTGTTGTGTGCTGCGGTGGATGACCGTGGCATGGTGGGTCCTCCTAGGACCCATTGTTGTAGTCGTGACTTCCACTGCTGCTGCCACTGCTGCATCTCTGCTGCGCAGTTTGATGAGAAATGGCTCGCTGCTCTGATACAATGAGAAGCTACTTAAAAGCCTCCTAGCACTGCTGGGCTTCACGGGGCAACGCTATCCAGTCAGCGATCACACTAGCACGGAGGGCTGGTACTGAAACTGCAAGGATTAGTCTAGGCAAGACGTTGAGAGTCTCATAAGCCTAATAGCTTTGTTGTGGAGAGAGAAATGACAACTGACAAGCACATTGCATATATACCTGCCGCGGCGCACGACAGGTGACGCGCGCGGTAGTGTCGGTCTGTCCTAAAACCGGCCCAAAACCATTGTTCTGGCCATAACTTTGCGTACATGCATCCAAACGCAACACCGTCTGAATCTACACATGCAAAATCTCAAGCCGGACGTTACGACTAGTCACACGCACATGTCCAGCATCGATAAGTGGACACACAATACAAAACATGCAAATCGGGCTCAAGAGCCTGTCCACCGAGAAAACTCTCGTGATAACGGAGAAACAACAGAGCATCCGAGCAAACACTGGGGACGTCGTGGCAGATGTCTGGTAGGTGGTAGAGAATGGAGCCACTCATTGGTGCTCCGGCGCCAGTTGGGTCCATATCCGGGATTTGCAAGAGCATGGACACGACCGAGTGGTCACGGTAAGCCGTACAAACAGACAGGAACGACTCACACAACAGTACCCCCATAAATGACCTCTAGGGACTCGTTTGCTTTCTCTCCTCGTCCTTGACGCATTGTTTATCAGACTGAGCCAGATTTTGGCGCAATTGCTGTTCCCTCACACCTAGAGCTTATGCCTGTCCCGTCATGAAGCTACTTGCCCTAATACATTTTTCCTCACTGGCTGTGTCCCACCTATATTGAAGTAGCTGACAGAGCAATCTGGAGGTCAACTGTGGTGTTGTCTCTTCGAACCCCTCAAACAATGGGTCAACTCGAAGACCACCCAAGCACAACCTATCTTCATTATCATCAATCCTTCTTCATTCTAGTCGTGTCTCATCAGAACAAGATGTAAAAGGAAGATGAGGCAAGTTCACTCAACACCTATCCATGTAGCCATGGGCCATAAAGCCTATCTGTTTGGTTGTCGCTACCTAACAGCAGCAAGAGCAAGAGCACCACGTCTCCATGTGCATGAGGACGAGCCAAGAAGTCACCAGAAGTCTGTACATGAGAAACTTGAAAACAGCCCATGAAGGTTGAGCAGGGAGAGGGGGGGGGGGCAAAATCACCGAACCAAATTTTCCTTGCACTACTGAGAGATGGACTTAACTCATGCAGTGAAGGGCTGAGAGCGAGCAAAACGATGCTCAGGAGACCTTTGAGCTCCGATTCTAACGGAGCTGTGTGAGCTGTGGNGCCAAGAAGTCACCAGAAGTCTGTACATGAGAAACTTGAAAACAGCCCATGAAGGTTGAGCAGGGAGAGGGGGGGGGGGCAAAATCACCGAACCAAATTTTCCTTGCACTACTGAGAGATGGACTTAACTCATGCAGTGAAGGGCTGAGAGCGAGCAAAACGATGCTCAGGAGACCTTTGAGCTCCGATTCTAACGGAGCTGTGTGAGCTGTGGTTGGGTAATGTGCCACATGCTCCCTTTACCCACAGCTCTCTCTGCACACTAGTTGTCATGGATGCACAGAGGCAGGCTGGCTTGGCCTTGCCATGCCAGGGGCCGACAGCTGCAAGGGAGCCTCAACAGCTGAACCTCAACAACATGGAGCAAAGCAATGTAGTCTAGCCTGCCCAGCGTGCCGCAGGAACATGGCGCTGGTTGACATCCCTCGTCTGTTGCGGACTTCTGGGGTGTCGGACAATCTTCCTTGATATTCCATCCTAGTGCACGGCACATATGTGTGTTCGTAGTCCCCGAGCATTTCAGGATGCTTTCTTTGCAGAAAGAATATCTGTCGCCTGGCTGGCGGAGTGTTGCTGCGACCCACACGCCTCGTTTTCAGCAATGGTAGCAGCAGCAGCCTTGGCGCTGTCCACCATACGAAGCACGTGGAGGAGGCCGTCAGGGTGGTGCAGGAAATGGTCGTTGCCAGCGCCTAACATGCTGCCACAACACAACACGACAGGACACGACACGACGCAACACGACACGACACAACATGAACTAGTTGAAATCATCCAAACTTCTCACAGTGGGGCATCCCTTGATGAAAAGCATCCCAACAGGTATT
>SZWC01024629.1:20522-37010 GCA_023375785.1 Penium margaritaceum | reverse complement strand
ACACCAAAAACACACACACGAACTTGCGTGCGTCTGTCCCCAGGTCCACATCACCAAGCAGGGCGTAGGGATGGCGACGGCCGCAAGCACGAGAACAATGGCAGCGGTAACGGTGACAATGAGAGCGACAACAGCGACAGCGATCACAAAACTTGGCGTGATGACATGTGGTTGCTCATGACATGTGGTTGCTCATGACATGTGGTTTTGTCTTCGAAGAAGACGACGGCGACGATGCTGCTTGTGAGCACAAAGAAGGCAGTGGCGGTGAATCTCGACCGCGGCTGGGACAATGGAGGCTGAGAGGACAACGAGTTTTCACAATGAAAACAAGGTTAACAATGAAAACAACGATGACAATGAAAACAACGTGAACAATGAAAACAACGTTAACAATGAAAACAACGTTGACAATGAGAACAACGTTGACAATGAAAACAACGTTGACAATGAAAACAACGTGAACAATGAAAACAACGTTAACAATGAAAACAACGTTGACAATGAGAACAACGTTGACAATGAAAACAACGTTGACAATGAAAACAACGTTAACAATGGAAACAACGTTGACAATGAGAACAACGTTAACAATGAAGACAACATTAACAATGAAAACAACGTTGACAATGAAAACAACGTTAACAATGACAACGGCGTTAACAATGACAATGACGTTAACAATGACAATGACGTTAACAATGACAACGACGTTAACAATGACAACAACGTTAACAATGAAAACAACGTTGACAATGAAAACAACGTTAACAATGACAACGGCGTTAACAATGACAATGACGTTAACAATGACAATGACGTTAACAATGACAACGACGTTAACAATGACAACGACGTTAACAATGACAACGACGTTAACAATGACAACGACGTTAACAATGACAATGACGTTAACAATGAGAATGACGTTAACAATGACAACGACGTTAACAATGACAACGACGTTAACAATGACAACGACGTTAACAATGACAACGACGCTAACGATGACAACGACATTAACAATGAAAATGGCGGTGACAATGAGAATGGTGTTAACAATGAGAACGACAACAATCGGGATGAAGTTGATGGCAGGGGTGACGTTGACAATGAGAATGACAACGACAATGGGGACGATGTTGACACTGATGAGGGAGACGAAAATGACGACGATGACTGCAATGAAGACGAAAGAGGCGGCGGCGGTGGCTGCGGTGACGACAACAATGACAATAACCACAACAGGGGGGGAGGCGGGGCCCCCGCCTCCCCCCCCCGCCGCGGGGGGGACGACGACGACGACGACGAGGAGGATGAGGACGAGGAGGACGAGGAAGAGGAGGAGGAGGAGGAGGAGGAGGAGGAGGAGAAGGAGCAGGAGGAGGAGGAGGAGGNCGGCTCCGGCGCCCCTGGGATGTACGTGTCGACGCCGAAGCGCGCCGCGTCGAGGGAGATGCGCGTGAGGGAAGACCGGGAGATGTCGGCCTGGAGGTAGCCCATGCGGGGGTGCGAGGGAAGGAGGAGGTCAAAGGAGCCGTTGACGGGAGCCCAGATGCGTGGCCCCGAGGGAGTGGAGGTGTCCTTGCGGGTGTCGTGGTCGCGGCGACGGCGTCCGAGGGAAGATGGGGGGATACGGAAGTAGGAGGCGGAGAGGGGGTCAGGGTCGATGTCTACGTCCGGGAGAGGGATGGAGAGCATCGCGATGGCTCTGTCAAGTCGAACAAACCGCTCCCTCTGCCTTGCCAGCAGCAGCGCACGCCTGCTGCTGCTCCTGCTGCTGCTGCTGCTGCCCCCGCTACCGATGCCGCTGCCAGCCTTCCAGTGGTCTTCCACGAAGGACCTGGGGAGATGGTCTTTGACAAAAATGCCACCTTTCCGCGAAAGGGTTCGAATCCCCTCCTCCGACTGCGAGGAGATGAAGAAGAAGAGGAAGGCCACACCCAAAAAGAGCATGAGGAACCTGCTCCAGCTTCCCCCGGGTCTAGAATCCGGCCTTGAAGCAGAGGGGATGGTGGAGGAGGAAGTGGAAGAAGAAGTGGAGGCGGCGTTTGAGGAGGAAGCATGTCGCTTGGCTGCAGCTTTCTGCGCCCGGGGCTCCATATCCACTCGGTCACTCTCTTCCACTCGGTCTCTCTCTCTATCCACTCGGTCTCTCTCTCACGCAACAGCAAAAAAATCCCTCTTTTTTCTGCCAGAAAGAGGACGAGGAAAGCTGCTGGCTTAGCTGCATCAAATGGAGCTACGAACGCTGCTGCTCAGGTCGCTCCTGGATTTGCCTTCATGGCCGCTGCCGTATCTCCTGCTGCTGCAAACACCGCTGTTCAGGTAGCCAATGCTACAGATGCTCCTCGTGTTGCTGCTACTGCTGTCGCTGAAAATGCTGCTGCCGCCGCCGCCGCCGCCCCTGCTGCTTCTACCCCATCTGCTGCTGCTGCTGTTGTTTCAGGTGCACTTCAGCACTCTCCTCTTCTGGAAGGCAGAACCAGACAAGTCACAAAACGTCAAGATGCAGATCTGTCTTCAGGGCCTAGAATTGTCTTTGTCTGTAAAGAGACAGAAGCGCCACTCCGGTTAGACAAAGCGCTGCGCTCATGACTGCTACAACCGTCGGAAGCGTTGCACGCCACTTACTGGCGGCGACGGCGACGAACAACCCTCTGCAGGAGGAATTGGAGCATCAAGTACAATTGTCCGAGCTGGACTGACAGCTGCAATCAAAACGCCGCCCGTGGGGCTCGAACCCACGACCACAAGGTTAAGAGCCTTGCGCTCTACCGACTGAGCTAGGGCGGCTTCTGTTGAGGGGGAAATCAAGAATACTGAACCGGAAAAATATCTGAGCATGTTCTCATCGACTTCAGTGCCGAAATTGGCATTGGCGTTGCCACGGCAGCTGCACTGGGCGGAGGAAATGTTTGTATAGAAATGAAAATAGGCATGTTGTAGAGAGAAAAATCAGCACTTGAATTCTAAAAACATGTTTTGGATCAGTTGATCCTTCATTCGGGCGATAATGGCCATGAGGACAGGCTAGCCAGAGGTTCCTCTTGGCTCGATGGTACAATTCGACAATATCCTGATCTTGTCCTCTTTACCAACATGCCCCATCTCACGTGGTTTGTTTGAGGGCACCTTTCATAGGCAGCCAACCAGGTCCTTGCATTCATGCATTTGACATGCCGTGATGTCCCCTGTCCTCCAGTCCACAGACAGGTGCAGGACCCTGAGTACTCTACCACCTCTTAGTTGTTTGTACATGGCTGTCCCTCTCATATTTCCATTGATGCATGTGCAGCAAACGCTGTTCCTCTAAAAAAATGCTCCGCACTAGTGTACACACCACCGCAGAAAAGAAAAGAAAAAAAAAAGCCCATTGTTCTACAACCGTTGAACACTGGGGGAAGCTAGACGAGGATGGGAAGGATATGTCGAGGAGCCAGCCCAAAGTCTTGTACCAACATTTTCAAGAAAAGGGCAAGATAGGACGTAGTGGGTACTACTAGTTGTTGCTAGGAATAGCAGCGTGTAGTAGTTTTTGTTTTGGGTTCCACACTTGGTCGCAAAACGGACCATGTCCGTGACAAAAGTGAGAGTAATGACGTATTCCTCCCCCCTTTCCTTCTCACTGTCCCGGTTTTTCATTGCTCGCAGAGGTTTGATCATTTCATGCATTAATGTGAAATCCGTACAACAAGATAGGTATCAGATATACCATTTGTTGACTCTTTTCATTGTTTTAAACTTTGCGTCATGTTCACATAAAACCATTTGCTCGTGCATGGACAGTGATGTGCATCTGAACGGCATGCCTGAGCACAGCAGAATTTGTATTATTTAATCACTTTGCAAAGGATTTAAAAAATGTGAATCCATGTTGTGCTCCCTGCATATTTGAGCAGAACGGCATGCCTGAGTGCTGGATCCATACCTTAACTGGTCAAATGTACAGGTTGCTCATCAATTCAATAAGGTACAACCTTATTATCACATTAATCACATTACCTAGATGTAGAAAAGGACTCCAAGTTTTCCATTTCCACATCATATCACCCAATTAAAGTGTTGGTCTGACCGTTGTGCAGAAATGCGTGTGACCAGATCCTTAAGGAGTGTTTCATGTGTCTCTGTGATCCTGAAGTCCAGTGTGATAGCAAGGCCTCCCATTGCATCCCCCTCAATCTTTTCCTCTATGCCTTGCTTCAATCCAAGGCATGCAATTTTTGGGACCCCCATCCATCTTCACACCATTGATTCATGTGAAGTTCCCCTCTCTTCTGCTACTCCCTTGTGCCATGGCAGGTTGTGCGTGGAGTGAACCTGAGATGGCATTCCAAGTACGTGTATGGTTCCCATGAAAAATGTGTCTCTCCATTCTATGTCTCATCCTAGCTCTCATGCATCGTTGTCCGCATCTTCTCCAGTTGCATCCGCATCATTGCAAGTAGTACCATCAACCACATCTCTCCTGACATCATTTTCCCCTGTACTCAAACATCCACCAGCACCGTCTATTGCCGCACCTGTTCTGTCACCTTCATGGTGTCCCCAGATACCTTTTTTCTCACCCGATCTTTCTCCTCCCACATCCACCTATCCACCTTCTCTACTGCCCTTGGCGGAATACCTTATTGGTCGTTTGCATTTCCTTGCTTCCCCACCATGTGTTTGTAAGCCTGCTGCCGGCCCCTACCCTTGTGGTCTGCCTCTAACTCAGTTCCTTCAATAACTTATCCTACCCCTTTTTATCCCCTTGAAATGACTCATCCTTCCTTTGGTCCGGATGCTATTGATTTTTCACAAACTGCTCCCACCACTGTTCTTAAGGCACTTGGCTGGGCAGCAAAGCTGTTATGGCCAAAAAAATGCTTTTTTCTCTCCATAGTCGCAGAAAAACTGTGTCCTTCTGTCATGGCTGCTGAGTCTGGTCTGATTTTATCGGATGCCTTGGTTGTCACACTCTTTGTTGAGAGTGATACCACGGTGCCCCCACCTGAGCCACCATGCACCACACTTGTTCCGCTTTTTGCTGTAGCTCTCTGGGGGCAGACCATGTGTAAGGAGATGGCAAATTTTGAAGAGCATGATGGCTATGACATCATGCAGCTGGCATCTGGCCAAAAGGCTATACCAGCTCATTGGGTGTAGTATCCAAATCCATCCAGTGAAGTCAGATGGCTTAGGTGATCAGTGAAACATTAGCCTCGCTGCTAAGAGATTCACCCAGGAGCTTGTCATGGACGTCAATGTCACCTTTTTCCCTATAGGGATGTACACCGCTACCAAGGCACTCTCTACTCAAGTGGCTCAAATGTGCATGAGTAACTTCTTTCTTCATGGCAACCTCTACTTGGAGACGTCTTCTGTTCAGCCTTCCAGTTTTCAGGATGGCACAGACTACGCTTGGCCCCTCCGAAATTCCCTACGACGTCTTCTGTATGGGCTCAGGCAGTTTCTGTATTGCCGGAACCTCCAGATCTCCGCTACTCTCCACCACGGTGGATATCATATTCATCCTGTCAACCCAGAACCCTTCATGAGTGTTCCTTCAGCATATTCTTCATTGTTGTGGTCAGCATGAAGATCTCCTCGTCACTTCCTCGTTAGGGTATGAGAGAATGCCTCCAGCCTGTGTACAAGATGAAGGATTTTGATTCTTTCCTTGTCTTCTTTGGAATAAAGTTTGATCGTAGCCATTGGCATCAATCGGGGCATGTGCACCAGGCTAAAGGAGCAGTATGTGCTCTGGGAGACTGGTTTGAAGAATCCTTGTCCATCTGCTTCAAGACCTGTTACACCTGTTGGGTAGAGAATGAGAGTGAGCGTGCTAATCCAATGGGACCAGTTTCAGCTCAAATGATGAAGGAAAAAGGAAGCTACGTCTGGGTTAGTGAAGGCGGCCATGAGCTCCCGGCCTTCACCTAGCACGCGAACCGACAGGAGTCCTACGGGTGAGTCTCGCTATTCGAGCTCACCCGTCTGCCGGCGAGCGGAGCTCTCCGGCACACAGCGAACAGCGAGGGCGTAAATCCTCTAGAGTCCCACATTCACACACTAGCCTAAATCTGAGTTTTAAACCTAACTAGGTGAGACAG
Source organism: Penium margaritaceum (assembly GCA_023375785.1). Lineage (NCBI taxonomy): Eukaryota > Viridiplantae > Streptophyta > Zygnematophyceae > Desmidiales > Peniaceae > Penium > Penium margaritaceum. The sequence goes on along the minus strand of SZWC01024629.1, from coordinate 30,915 downwards.
AAATGACACAAAGTTGCAAGTAGGACCATTGCAGGCCAGATCACGGAGGCATCGAGATGAAGAGAGGAAAAAACTAGGTCTGCCGAGAGAAAAGATCTGGTTTGTTGAGTAGAGCTGAGGCGCTGCTGCGAGGAGGGAGGCGAACACGTGTGGGGCAGGCAGAGGTGTCGCCAAGCCACTGATGGTGCGTGTGCTCACTATGCGTCCCCTCCACTCTCTGCATCAGCAGGCCCTGCACACTCATGGCCACAACAGAGGGAAAGAATACACAGGAGAGATTAACATGTCCCCTTGGCCATAAATGCGGCAGGTGTGTAGCCAAGGCATTGGCGCTGCTGTTGGAGAGAGGTGTAGGGAAGAGCTTTGGTAAGGAAGTCGGCAAGTTGCTCTTCACCTTTGATGGATAAAATTTGCACAGCACCGGCCTCAACCTCTTCATGGACAAAATGATGCTCAACACTTATGTGTTTGGTGCGTGCATGCAGCACACCATAACTTGTGGCAATGCGGCGCGCAGCTGAGTTGTCATAATGAAGCGGCACCGTGAGCACATGCATTCCCAATTCCTCAAGCAACCGTCCCAACCAGATGCCTTCACAAGCTGCCTCACCCAGCACCATGTGCTCAGCTTAAGCCACACTGCGTGCCACACATGACTGTTTTGTACTGTGCCACAAAACAGCTGTACCCCACACTCAAAACACATACCCACCCTCTCTGCACGTCCCTCTGTCACGTGCGTAGTCGCTGTCACAGTACCCGTCCAGAAGAGAACTTGACGTTGCGGCAACGACGAGCCCCAGAACCAGCAGTGTCCAGCACATAGTGGATCAATATTAGCAAGGCTTCTTTATGTGTGCTGCGCGGCTGCTGACCAAACTGAGCGAATACATCGACAGCGCATGAGATGTCAAGATGCGTAGTGGATGCGAGGTATGACAGACTACCAGTGATCTGTCTGTACAGTGTGGGATCGCACTCTGGTCTATAGTCTGTGGTGCGTGTATTGATGAGATGGGCGTAGACATGTGGACTCATGGGAGAATGTTGGCGAGGCAGATGCTGCACAAGGTGCTGGAAGCGTGCACTGAGTTGTGCAAAGAACCGTCCTTGATGCAGGATGAGTGTACCTGCAGATCTGTCTCTAATGATGGTCATGCCCAAGAAGTTGTGTGCCTCACCCAAATCTGTCATGTTGTAATGCTGAGTGAGGAGTGGTTTGGTCTGTGTGATGTGAGAGTGATGGGGACAGGGTGGGAAGGTCATCGACATAGACAAGCAGTGTGACAGAAATAGTGTTCGTCTACTGCACAAAGAGTGAGGGGTCACACACACTTTGAGTGAACCCACCTATTTCAAGTGTATGGCTTATCTCTTTGTTCCAACACGTGGGTGCCTGCTTCAGCCTGTAGAGGGCTTTCAGCAATAGCCACTCATGATCAGTCCCATCCTCAAATCCCTTCACGCTGTTATACATACAACTCTTCCTCAAGCGGCCNCAATCTGCTGTTGAGACTATGTTCCCTAGCCTCAGTGAGGGTGAATAGCTCCACTAGTGTGGGGTCTCTCAACAGGACCAACGGCGTGGTAAAACTTTTTGTAGCTCACTCGCAGGAGATCTCGCAGCGAGCGTCACACGGGCTCCGGTTGTGGGGTCACAGCCTTCTTTGTGTCATTAGTCTGTTGTTGAGGTGACACCCCCGGTGGTGATTGCGGTGACTCTGTGCTGATGAGATCCACGGGTGTTACAAGGTCAGTGGGGATGGGGTCACTCCGATCCACCCCATGATGTGCACGTTTTGAGGTTGATGTGACGTGAGCCAGGACAAACACTAGCACACCCACATAGTGTGGATAATGTTTGGGGGTTGCAACATTGGGCACATGCAGCAATGTGCGAAAGACCTTGTAGGGCATGTGTTCCAAGAAGGATGCATCTCGACCTTCCAGGAAACAAGTATTCATAGTGTCCCAAAACCTCCATGCCTTTGAATCATGTGAGGCTCCCACAGATACACACCAACAACCACATGGAGTGCGTTTGTTTTTGCGTTGTGGCTGTGCAAACCACACGCATCTCATTATGCCCCACACCCTTGCAGGACGGAGATCTGCCTTTTCTTTGAACCACTGTTCCTAGGGTGTGACAAACCTTGGCAGTAGACCTTGTTGGACACGGTTCCACACCCACGTGACATATCTCACCGCTTCTTCCAAGAAGCCAAACAATATGCCTGATTGTGTCAGTGAAGTGTGCAAGGCATCACCCAGGGTACGGTGCCAGCACTCTACCACTTCATTTTTTTGGGGTGTGTAGGGTGCAGTAGTCTGATGTTCAATACCTTTTGCCTTAAGTGCTGCTGTCAGCACCCCCCTGAACTCACCACCATGGCCTGTTCACAGTTTCAGCAACTTGCATTCAGTCTGCCGTCCGGCCAGTGCAATCCATTCAATGATCGCCTGTTGAGCTTCCGCTTTGGTCTTAAGCAGGAAAGCCCAGCGGAACCGACTGTAATCATCAGTCAGTGTCAAAACGTACTGAGACCCGTACTGGACAGAGGGAATGGGTATGGGTCCCGTCAGATCAGCATCAACCAGGTCAAGAGGAGATTTTCTTTCAATAGTGGATTTGGGAAAGACTTGCCTACGAGCCTTGCCCTTATGACACTCAAGACCGGTATCTGACTTCAGCCCATGGGGACAGTACTCCAGACACAAGCCCTGTGCTGTTGTGTGCATGAGCATATCTTCAATCAGGTTCATGTGAATGTGTACCAGGTGGCGGTGCAAGAGTTCAGTGTGCTTTGCATCAGTGGCGTTCACAACATGTGCCTGTGGTCTTTGTGAGTGCATTGAGACAAAGGGAAAGAGATTCAGATGATAGAGCGTGTCAGCATACAACACCCCATCGACCAAATAAGCACCAGCCACATAAAAAGGAGTGCATCATTGCTTCTGCATGAGAGGGGACACACTGGCCTGAAAATCAAGGTTCACTCTGAGCTTGGGTACATATAGGACACCGGTCAACCATATCACCTCCCCTGGTGCCTGCAGTGCTACAGTCCCCACCCCCTCCAGAACAAGAACCTCCCCTGACTCACCCCTTCCACATCATGCGCATATAGTGAAGCAAACATCTGGCGATGCTGCTACATGTGATGCAAAGCAGCAGTGCCATACAGCCATTCATGCACAGGGAGTGTGTGCGAGTTGGTGACATGTGTGTAACCGAGTTGCTAACCTGGTGGCTGTAAGGCTGCTGTCGGCTCTAGTAGCGGGAGCTCCATATGAGTAGTCCAGCTGATCGCTAGCGCTGTCGTTGGCTACTGCGCCTCAGCCATCGCAGCATAGACACGCTGAGCCAATGCCAGAGTAGGGACTGGAACTACCGAGCTCAGAGGCAGTAGGGTCCCTGGTACATGGGCAGAGGCCCCTCCTCCATGGGATATGCTGATGGCAGCTGATGCATTGGTGGACCAAATGTGGCTGCACCAAAAGGGGTGGGTTCACGTGATCCACCTGCCCCCTGAGTCAACCACGCCGGCTGGTACAGCTGCGGGCCAGACTGAGGATGAGGTGGTGGAAGAGGCTGCTGGTGCTATGAAGGAGCCATGATGCAGAGGATCTCTGGGCACGCATGCCAAAACTGATCGTGCTGCCTGCAGCAGTTGCAGGTGCGCCCCCCGGCACCCCTACAATGACCACCACACCCTCCTCCTAGCTGTGCGCCTCTACCTCCACTACCACCTCCTTCGCCACAACCCCCTCCATATTCGGATCCAGAGGGAGCCCATGATAGAGCCTTATGCACAAAGGCACTGGCTACTGGGGTGGCTGCATCTCGTGCCTCTTCACGGATTATGTACTTGTAATGGCGCAGCTCCTCAAACACCTCCGCCAGATCTACACTCTCAATGTTGGTGACGTAATGTCGGCGCAACAGACAACGGTGGAAGTCCTTGTACGGCTCTCCTAGGTGGAGAAGGATGAGGTCTAGCCACTCCTGCACAGAGTACCCAGCTCCAAGATCCGGTGGCGGAGATCGATTGCGGCATCCCAGTACTTCACTATTGGCGCCCCTGGCTTGGGATGCAGCTGCCGCAGCCAGTCACGCAGTGTGATGACCAGTGCCATCCCCCTCTCCTCCTGGCGGGTGATGAGGTGCTCCCACGCCTCATACAGACAAGGTGCACCACTGCGTGGATTGGTTGGGTCTTCTCATTTTCCCCTGAAGCGAAGGTGGTGGATGGCGTACGCTTGTTCTTCGGGGAGGGCTCATACAAGAGCCTTGAAGGTGTGTAGAAGGACACGCTCATTGGCATTGTCGGCTGGCGGAAAGAGGTAGAGCTCCTCGAGACCGTGTTCTGCCACCCACGCGAGGATTGTATCCTTCCACGCAAGGAAGTTGTGGCCACCTAGTGGCAGTGGCATCAAGTCTTTGTGAGCCATCACCTTGGTGAGTTCGTCCTAATTGACGCTGCCGGTGGTGCCGGCAGGTTGGTTAGCGCTGGGAGTAGCACTGCCGCCCGGTGCGGATCCGGGGGGGCTCATGGTGAGCACTAACCCAGCCTTCATTCAGCGGCATTGGCGATCCTAGAACCGCCCCTTCCCGCCTCGACTTGAAGGCCAGCCGCAAGGCGTGTGTACTTAAGGAGAGGGCTAAACCTCTGCTGTTGCCTCTTCCCCCCACTAGTCTTGTGTCCTTCTCCTTTTGCGGCCTTTCGGCTGCGGACGGCTCCCTTGGTGGGACCCCTCCTACCTTCTTGTGCGGCTCTCTGATTGCGCTCAGACCCACAAGGGGTCAGGTAGCCCTGCGCATGCTACTTTGGCGACCACGGCCTGCTTCTATGGTGGTTTTGGCCGCCGCGGACTTCCAACGCCGTTTGAGGGGCCGCCGCTCACTCTTCCTATTCTCTCTTGCTGTCTTTCTTCACACCCAGCGATCATGGCTCTGATACCATAAGAGTAAGCATGCAAATCCAATGGGACCAGTTTCAGCTCAAATGGTGAAGGAACAAGGAAGCTACGTCTGGGTTAGTGGAGGTGGCCATGAGCTCCCGGCCTTCACCTAGCACGCAAACCCATAGGAGTCCTACCCGTGAGTCTCGCTATTCGAGCTCACCCATCTGCCGGCAAGCGGAGCTCGCCGGCACGCAGCGACATATATGACCAATCACCTCACCCCTAAAACTGTATATTGACAAGTGTATTGGGAAGTGAACACATTAGTGAACATGGACTTAAAACAAAAACCAGTACATACTGCATATAATCAATGATAAGTAACACCTCATATAAGGAATGTGTACCTAGGCTCAACTGACATGAATTGATGTTAATGATTTCTGAAAAATGTTTGCACACAAGAACACACTTTCTTGTACACCAATTTTTTAGTACATGACCAATGTATGACCACATACAGCAAACAGTGAGGGCATAAAGCCTCTCGAGTCCCACATTCACACACTAGCCTAAATCTGAGTTTGAAACCAAACTAGGAATGACAGAAATGACACAAAGTCACAAGTAGGACCGATGTAAGCCAGATCACATTGGCATCAAGATGAAGAGAGGAAAAAACTAGGTTTGCCAAGAGACAAGATCTGGCTTGTCGAGTGGACCTGAGGCGTTGCTGCAAGGAGGGAGGTGAGGACGTGTGGGGCAGGCACAGGTGTCGCCAAGACACTGATGGCGCGTGCGCTCACTGTGACTCGCCTCCACTCTCTACGTCAGCAAGCCCTGCACACTCATGACCACAACAGAGGGAAAGCATCAACATGAGAGAATCAACAGAGAATTCTGCTGAGTGCACGCCCAACTTGTATGGGGGAGCTGTTTGACACAATGCATTAGGTTTGAGGCATCAAGTTCCTCATATACACTGGGATCACTTCTTGCACCCATGGTGCCTGTTATGTCAAACGGAGCATAGATGGTGAACAAGTAGAATTTGCAAGGCAAAACAGGGATACTTGAGTAATTTGTTATTAGCGGTAAGTGTAACTCGATGACAAGTGTTGACACGATCAAACATATACATACAAGTTATGAGTTACGAATGAGGCAAGGTCGGGTTCATTGGGTCGTTACTATAGCGATGTGTGGGGACTTGCATTGTGAGTGGTCGGATTCGAGAAGGTCTATCGAGAATCGACGGTGAAGATGCTGGATGCATCTTTATAAATCCAGATATGTCTCGGGGCGTCCAGAAGTTGACCGAAAGCTTGTGATGCTTCTGTTTGTAGTTCTGTGAGCGTGGTCAAAGCTGTCCGAAGGTTCGGGAATATCCACTGAGGGCAGGGCAGTTGGCCAGTTTGTCCTCGACCGTCAGAGCGAACATCGCGGTCTTCGCGACACGATGGGCTATTAGTATGAAAACAGAAAATCCCACTCTGAAAGTTTAGGGACTCGTGAACGTCTGGACCGTAAAATTTCCCCCCCTTTTAGTCACGACGTCCCGGCGCGCGTACCGATGTGGCCCGAAGACTGTGGTAGTAGCTGCCAATGAGATGATCGACGTCTCAGAAGTTTTCATAGGGTTCCTAACAATTTTGTGTGGCGTCGTAGCTGTGCCACTTGACAAGATATTCTATCGTCTTTCCTTGTTTTTGATGGCCAAGGATGTCCTTAATGACGTACTCCGTGTTTTTTTCCACTTGAATGGGAGGCGAAGGAGGGACATCTCTACCGGGGAAGTTCTCTCAGGGGTCTCGGTAGTGCTTGAGTCTGCTGACATGGAACACGAGATGAACATGCATAGTTTCGGGGAGTTTGAGTCTCACAACTATAGGGGTTTGTATGCACTCGCTCTCAAACGGTCCCAACCATCGGGGTTTGAGTTTTGAACTGTTGGCTCTTTGGAGTTTGATGTTTGCTGAGCTGAGGAGGACTCGGTCGCAAGCAGCAAAAATGTCGTCCCTGCAATGTCGGTCGGCTACTTACTTCATCACTGCTTGTCTCTTCGCGAGTGTCTTTCCTATTTCCTCCTGCATGGTGGTGAAGTCTGGATGTTGAACGTTGACTGCATGAATGTTGCTGCGGCTTTGCAGTCCGGCTGGTGTGGCGGGAAGTTTCCCATACACCACTTCAAATGGATTCTTCCCCGTTGCAGCAGAAACTACCAAATCATATGCAATTTTGGTGGTCGGGAGTTTCTGTGCGCAATCCATTCTGTGAGGCTCGCATAATGCTCATAGAAGTTCTTCGAGCTTCTGGTTTGTCTGCTCGGTTTGACCGTTGGTTTGGGGATGAAACGCCATTGAAAGTTGAATTATGCTGTCGTAGCGGGTCATCATTTGGCGTGAAAAACGGCTGGTGAATCAACCGTCTCTGTCACTCCTGATGGTTCTCAGTACGCCGTGTAGCCGTATGATGTTGTTTAGAAATAACAATAATGTCCCCTCAGCGGTGATGGTAGGCGTTGTCAAAATGAAGTGGCATGTTTTGGAATACCTGTCAACGACCACAAGGATTGCGTCATATCCCTCAGGCGTGACCCTGTGACGAAGTCCATGGAGATGTCTGCCCATGGTTCTGTCAGAACAGGGAGCGGTTTTAGTAGTCTGTGTGGCCTCGTGTGACGGGATTTGTGTCGTTGGCATGTGTTGCAGGTTTTGTAGAAGTTTGCCACGTCGGATTGCATCTTGTCCCACCAAGAAAAAATTGCGAGCTTCTTTAACGTCTTGTCCTCTCTGTAGTTTCCACCTGGCCCGGTGTCATGGCACTCTTCGAGCAGCATATGGCGAAGTTCATCATTCGTGGGAATGACCACTTGGCAAGTGAAGCGTCGTCGCAGTATCCTCTAGGCTGAACCTTGAGCAGTATCGCCGGTTGGTCGTCCTCGCACCCCTTGTTGAGTTTTGCAATCTCATAAACCCTCTTTGACGATGTGGGCCATTGAAATGAGCAATCTTTTGGTGCAAATTACTCCTCAAGAACAAGAGTTGCACCTTTTACTCTTGTCCTCTGCCGTTTTCCAACTCATTTTTTTGCAACTGTACCCCCCCCCCCTTTTTAGACTGTCGCTTGATCCAACTATTACGAGCAATGTGCTTGACTTTACCTCAGTTGTAGCAGGTTTGGGTATCTTTCAAGTCGATAGTGTCCACATCCATAGGAGTCGAGGAGTCCGCCGTTTGGTTTTTTCCATTCCAACGATACCTGTAGTTGGGAGGTCGCTCACCCTAGGATTCCTGGATCCAAGCGTTGTAGTCAGCATTTTCAATCCTTTCTGCAACTACGATCATCCGTGGCAAGTCATTATGGATGCCAAAAATAGTGATTGCTCGCCGGATATCTCGCTTGACAACGTTGTTGTTGTAAAAACAGAGTTCATCGAGGGCGATGTCTGCTCTGGTGATGGTCTCACAGAATCTCCCCGTGTACTCCGCCACACAGGGTTGCTAACGTAGATGCATGAGCTTGTACCCTGTATCGGACTTCTTGTTTAGTCTTCCAAAGTGTGCAAGAATTGCACGCAAAAACTCATTCCAGTTGGTTGGTGGCGTCAGTGCGTCTTGCCACTGTGGGTCGATATGCTCCAAGGGAAGAACGCCTACAGTTGACGATGTAAGACTGGCGCCGTGAGCCGTCGATGAGGCATCGCCAGTCTCTTGCTACCGTTGGATGGTCTTTAGGTCGGACGACCAACTTAGCGCCGTGTAATGCAAAAGCGTGGCCGTGAGGTCAATTTTCTTTTGATAATCATTGATCCCAGCAGCGATGAAGTAGAGTTCCAAACTTGTCAACCACATCCGAATTGTTGGTCCTTTAAGTTTGCATAGTCGAACGGTTCTGGTGGAGCCGCACAAACCTTGGGTTCGCTGGAGAGTTGAGATTTTCTCTCGACGAGCACCGCTTCATGTGCGCTTGTGTTGCAAAGAGCCTCCATCACAGCATTTAGATGTTGGAGCAGGTGGTTGGTGATCTCCTTGAGTGCAGAGATCCTATTTGCCAATTCCTTATTGATCGCGTCTGTCGTCCAGTGCCACCTGTCATCCCTACTCTCGTCATCAAGGCTGTCGGTTGGGACGGTTGGTTTATCGCCGTTCCGGTGACCAATCCGGTCCGTGACCGGATTGGTCACCGAAGCCGTAGGGGTTGTCCCAGCTGCCGCAAAGCCTACCAAGCCAGCATTTGCTGTCGCTTCAGGTTTCGGGTGCATTGGCACGTTCTGCTCCTCCATTGTTGAAGTCGTCGCTGAAGACTCGCTGCTGGTCATTGGTTGCGCTCGCTCGCCTCACGACGTAGTCACAAAGTCTGCAAAGTCTTGACGTGCAGGATGCATTGACCACTTGTGGGAGGTAGTCCTCCGGACGGTTAAAATAGCCGGATGCCTCTCCAGCACCGTTGCGCTCAAAAACCAAGTGTTACGCCAAACATTGCATAGATGGTGAACAGGTAGAAGTCCCGAGGCAAAACACGATTTGGAATTTGGGACACTAAAGCAAATTGTTATCAGTGATAAGTGTACTTCGATGAAAAGTGTTGAAATGATCAAACATGTATCTACAAGTGATGAGTTACGAATGAGGCATAGTCGGAGTCGTTGGATCGTTAGTCGAGCGACGCCTGCGGAGTCACGTCGTGAGTGGTCGGATTCGAGAAGGTCCGCCGAGAAGTCGGGGGTTTTTGAGAATCGACGCTGAAGATGCGAGATGCATCGTTGTAAATCCAGATGTGTCTCGGTGCGTTGAGAAGTCGGTCGAAAGATTGCGATAAATCTGTTTGTAGTTTCACGAGAGTGGTCAAAGCTCTCAGAAAGTTTGGGATTGTCCTTTGAGGGCGGGGCAGTTGGCCAGTTTGCCCTCGACCGCCGGAGTGAATATCGCAGTGTTTGCAAGGCGATGGGCTGGTTTTGTAGTAACAGAAATGCCCACTCAGAAAGATTAGTTATTTGTGTGCGTCCGGTATGTAACATTACCTTTGCTGTTAAGTCAATTTCACACTTCTTCTAACTCCCAAGTTGGCTCTATTTGGAAATTAAAAAAAAAAAAATCATTCAGCATATTCTGCCCACTCTACGCTTTAGTTTGTGCTTTTGAGAGAAACCTTTATTGTGATCTACAGGTACGCTTACAATGATTGGGCTTGGGCTTGGGATGTATCTAGACCCTAGGATACAATCTCCAACAAAGGAGTACTGCATTCTTGTGGAGGATGGGGGGGCAACAATGTTTCACGCACAAATTGATTGAACCCAAGGGCGTCACTCAATGAACGGGACTCAATGAGAGAACTTTGCAAGACCTGTGACAACCCATCAACTTCATCCCAGTCCACTACAACGAGAGCACACGCCACATTGTTGATCATGGTGGAATGCATACCACACACACACACACACAAACACACACATACACACACACACACACACACACACACACAC
>SZWC01024629.1:2842-19783 GCA_023375785.1 Penium margaritaceum | reverse complement strand
CACACACACACACACACACACACACACACACACACACACACACACACACACACACACACACACACACACACACACACACACACACACACACACACACACACACACACACACACACAGAGCATGAAAATGATCATTATGCATCACTTCTTGCAAAAACACAATGTTGTTTGCATGTTTGGGTTGAAACGTTGGAGTTGCACCTCGCCTCTCTAATTGAACTGATCTGCAGTCAGATTCAAGATGGAAATGTATGTTGTTCTTTTTGTGTGTCAATCTTGAATAATGCATCTCCTTCCCATTTGGAAATAAACTAGGACATGCACGCCCATGCAAACACGAACATGAGCTCCGTGTGTGAGTGCAATGCAAAACAACAAAAAAATTGGCTAAGTCTGGAACGCATGATATGAAAGAACAAGGAGAAGAATACAAATGAGGCCCCAGTGGGCTTATGTCGGGTCGCCGGCAACTAGCCGCACCGGGCCCCGTCACCCCTGCTGAACCCAAACGAGTCAGTGGGGAAAACACACTACGTACACTATGAGAACAATCAACTGTGGTCTCCTCGAGGCACAGAAACAGCTCTTCGAGTGCCCGGGTCTCGACCACCGAGAAAACACGAGCAGTGCTAGAAAATCTCGTAATGAGCGTCGAGACATCAGGCACAACTTTCTTAACATTAGACGCATTACTTCAGCCACCGGGTCTCCTCGTCGCACCGGTACAGTCCACCGGGTGCGCGGGTCTGAACCCACCGAGAAAACTCTCCTAGCTCCCGACAAGCCAACAGGGCTGCCGGAACGCATTGACCGCGTCTCATGAACACTATTGTAGGTGCTATAGGTCTTGGGACACTCTAGAGGCCCATCCTATTGTCACGCTCTGCTCTACCCTATAGCAGGAACATGGGGTACATGGGTAATCCATTGGAGTTGGTCGTGACGGGTGGAAGCCACACAAACCAACACTCCCCCTGGCTGATATGGCCGTCAACGCCAAAGCACACAAATAAGCTGAGGTATTGAATAACAGTGTATGCAAACCCACGGTCCACATCGGTCAACCACACACACACACACACACACACACACACTCTCACATCTGCTGTCCATCTAAGGTCTCCTCACGACACTGGCACATCATACCAAGTGTCCGAGTCTAGATCATGAGAAGAGTCATGCACATGCACACAAACCAGTGTAATGCACATCATACACATGTCAAACGGCAAGAGGGTCTCCTCGTGACACTGGCGGTACCAGTGTTCGGGTCTCGACCACTACGAGCAATCCAACAGGTGTGTGTATGCCACCCACAATAGCACAATCAATCAACACACAAGATCATAGGGGGTCTCCTTGCAACATAGGTGCAACTCACCACGTGTCCGGATCTTGACCGTTATGAGCAAACCAGCTGGCATACACATGCTACAAGGAGTATGGCCACACACCAATACACACAATCACATGGTCTCCTCGTGACACTGGTACAACCGACCAAGTGTCCGGGTCTCGACCAACAGAGTGCTACCATACACCTACACTTATGTAGGCATGTGGCATGAGCCACACGATGGCTGCTGTAGTATGCTCATAGTAGAGCATGGACCCCTCGCTATACATCTCCCATGACAGTACGTCAATTTGAGGTCCACGCAATACTCCCCCTAGCCAGATGAACCTAGCAGCGATGTCCTCGATGGAGATGCTAATGCAATCGCTGAACACATCCTGGGCGATGAATCATGTGGTCTCCCCATCATGCAGAGATAGCTCACCCTACCACGTATGAGTCAGCTCCCACCCTCAAAGACGAAGTGGTGTCTCCGGCTTCGACTCATCAAGTCGCACCTGCATCACCTGGAGTGTACCAGTCCTCGCATGACTCCCAAGGGTCCCATCTCACAGTCTCTCCTCTCTCTGCTCTACCGCGATGCATCTGTGTACGCCGAAGGAAATGGAATGGGCATGCAGTACGTAAACGTGGATGACGTGGCAGAACTAGCCTTCGAGGCGAGATAGAGCACCCTGAGGTACAAGGGTGTACTGCCAGAATAAGAGGGCTGGAGCATCCAACCAAATCATCACTCATGGAGGAAGGTGATGATAGAGCAACGTAGTCTGGTGGATGAAGGTGCGTGATGGTAGCAACACAAGGAGGAGCGATGACAGAGTCGACAGGAACGATGATGTAGAAACTCAAGGCATACTCAACTCTCTTGTGGTTGTATCTCCATTGGACGTCATACTCGGAGCTGGTACAAGATCCTCCTTGAGTATGGGTGTGCGAGGTTGTAGTAGTAGAAAGCTTGTGCCAATAGTACTGGTGCTCCCCAGCTCTGAAAATCTCTCACGTGTTGTAATCCCCTCGTGTCGTAGCATCACTACACACTCCTGTAGGTCAGCGTAATCTGCCTCGGACATGTGGAGGTGACCCATGTTTGACTCACATAGGATAAACTCTGTCTCACTGAATGCTATACACGCAGAATGTAGAACTCACAAGTACAAATCCATCTACATCTTTGCTACTGAAGACGATGGAGCCGATGCTTTTGCATCCTCTTGGGGATCAACCAAACTCGCAATGTGCTGAGACGCTGGAACATCGGATGCAGCTACAGGTATCGCATCCACACCACAGCTCGTGTCTGTCATACGAGGGGGAATGAGCGGTTGTATGCCAAAAGAGAAGGACAAGGAGGAGTTGTCAAAGTTCGTGGAGCATGTGGAAATGCCGTTCGCGCAGGTACTACCACTCTCATCGTCAATTTGATCAGCAAGATCACCAACAGGTGAACACGAGTGGGTAGAACTCAGCTCATGTAGAAGAGGTGACTCCATCCACGTATACGGATGTGCTCCACTGCCCTCGACTGTCGCTCTATTGGACATAGGTTTGCAAGATTCCAGCTCAACAATGCCCGCAAAGGCAACCAGCAAGCGCAGCTAGCACTCACGTACCGTCTCGCCAGGAAGGCTGGTCACTGCCACCTGCTCGATAGTATGTGAGGACCACCATCTGACTCTGTCATGTGTATCACTACTCCGTCCTCTCTACAGGAACCCGTAGACTCTAGGAACATGGGTGACTCCTCACGCTAAAGCTGGTCCTCGGGTAGCGCAGATGACATGATGGAGCCTGTTGTATCTGTTGCAACACATGTTCCAGTGACATCTCTTAAAACTGCTGCTCTCAATAATGCCTCAACTTCTAAAAGACCATCCGGCCCACTTTGGTCATGCACTACAACCGCTGTTGGGCTGGTGTGAGCCTCGTGCGCCAACACCCCCAAAAGTCTGTACGGGGCATCCCGATCTGCACGATACTCCTGTGCCACCGCCAGGCCGCTACCGGTCGGAGTCGCAAGTGGCACCGCCCAGGCACGCGGGACCTGCACTCCTCTTGATGCATCCTGCTACTGTAGAATGTCTGGCTCTTGTCCTAGCATAGAAATTGACCTCGATCACATGCACGTTTCAAGCACTGCAACCTCTGACGGACAGGTGTGAGCCTACTGCACACACTCCCCCAAAAGTCCAGTAGATGTGGTAACACGCGGCATGGCATGATCATGTCGCACATGGCGTCACAAAACAACAAGTGACAAAAGTGTTATTGTGTGCAGAGCACATGGCCCCACTGTTTTCTTCTCAGTCCGTGCCATACCTGCCATGTTGAACGAATCATGGTTTTTTTTGTTAAACGGGACTTTTGCAGGCTGTCTTAAGAACCTAGAATCCCACTGGGCAACCCCAGCACTGGATTCATGTTGTCCGAAGATGAGTCCATTTCTGAATCGGCACATGCTGTGGGGATGCGGCATATGCCCATGGCAGTGAAGCCGATGCCATGCAAGTTTTGTGTTGCTGTTTTTATTGGTATGGCTGGATTTGGTTGAGTACTCGACGGCCGACATGGATGCCGAGTGCTCTGTCCGGTTCGCTCTCTTCTAATCTGGGACGTTCGCTTGCTGCACCCACTGACAAAGTCTGATTCGATTTGATCTGCAGACAGCTCGGATCGTAGGGGCAGCCTGAGTCACTCCAGTCTGATCTCTCCTCATGTTTGAGCTGACTACACCTAACATGAAAGTCGTAACTCGGCCGAATTTTTCTGTACTCGACGAATATGCCTCTTTCCGTTTTTTGGAAAATCTTGGTGAGACTGTGTTTAGCTTGTTAAGATGCTTTGCAAAGCATCTTAAAAACTTAAACATTGAGAAGCAGAGCTCCTCATGCTGCCTTGGATAGGAGTGCAGTGGTGTGAAAACTTTCCATATAAAAGTTGCATTTCCAGGCCATTCACGTACTGAATTCATGTTGTGCCCCCCCTTTTCCTGCTTCCAGGCCAGCAAGATGATCAGAGAGGAGGACGAGGACGATGACGGCGACGATAACAACGACTATTTCACCGAAGACGAGGACGACTGCATCTCGCCCATCGACGAGGTGGACCCGTTCATCTTCTTCTCGGACACCATGGCCGCAGTCCAAGCGGCCAACGCGGCACGATTCCAAGCGCTTGTTGGCGGCCTCGACTTCGCCCACCAGGCGATGGCGCACGATGCAGCGAAGCAAGCGGACGAGAGGCAGAAGCAGCTGGCGGAGGAGCAGGCAGAGAAGACGGCAAAGCAGGCACAGTAGCAGCGATAATGACTATCGAGCGCAGCGAAGCAGTTCCAGTTCAATCATGGCTGGAAAGGAAAAGCCTTTTTTTCTTGCGGAGCTTTCCACATGTAGTGTAGCAACAGAAGGTGGTCTCTGCCTTGCACTGTTGTGCTTGTGCACCAACATTCTTTTTCACACACCAGCGTCATGGCAGATCCATCACCAGGGCACAGAGGTAGCAGGGCTGTCAGAGAGGTGGCAAAAGCAGCAAGGGGCCCATGGAGAGGCGGCACCTGCTGAGAGTAGGACAGCATGTTCCGACTGAGAAGGCACAGCGTGATTTGTTTAGGGGGAGGCAGCATTTGACAAATGAAGTTGTGGTGGTTGGTCCACTACCTGTGATGAACAACGTAGAGGAGAATTGGGAATCCCCAAGTTCAATTTGTGCCTGCTAAACAAGGTATTGAACTTGATTAGGACAAGTGTGACAGTCGTCGGGGATCCCATCAACTGTTTTCAAGACGGACCAAAAACTCATTTGTTTTTGTCAGTTGGCTGTTCCCTCACACAATAAGGACATGCCCTTAACGGGCAGCCTTGACATGAGTCATTGATTCAGTAAGTTGAGAAAAACTCTTGCTTAATCACAGTGCCGCTTCCCTTCAGTACGATATGCTGTCATTAACTGCTTTGAAGTTTCCATTGATGTCTACCAGCAAGTGTGAAGAGGAAACACAAAAGGAAGTTGGAATCGCAGGAGATGTCTTGCAAAGAGAAACCGGGGGTAATGCTCAACCATTGGCTGCTCCTACAAGCCTCTGAAATGCCCTCACATGAAAATTTGCTTTCAAGTCGGCTACAACTGGACACCCGCCCCCCTCATGTTACGAACTTACAATGCTGTGGTCGGATATGGGTTCCTTCAATTTCTCAGTCTCGTGCCCTTGCATGTGCTTCCTCAACCACTTTCGTAGTACCTTTTGCCATAGTCCAAGCTGTTCCAAAAGGTTTTGGTCAGGACGAAACAGCCTACTACAAAGAATTTGCAACTTCTTTCCTTCCTTCACCCTCACAACAGCCACAACCTTCCTTCCTTCACCCTCACATCCTCCACATCCACACAAATTCTCCACATTTGCACAAATCCTCTAAATCCACACAAATCCTTTACATCCATACGAATCTTCCATATCCACACTGATCTCCACGTTCCACAACTCTCCACCTGCCTCTCAGTCTGAACTTGGTAAACACATCACAAATCACTCAGCAGTTGACACCTGCTGCAGACCCACACATGTGCCTACGCTGGGCCTCCACCAGTCGAAGTCGCAAGTGGCACCGCCCAGGGACATCATGCTTGCGCTCCTCTTGATGTAACCTGCTGCTGGAGAAGACCTGGATCCAACCCGGATGTGGAAGTCAAGCTCAATGAAACGCAAGTCTCCACCATGAACGCCATGTTGGGATCAGACTCCACGTCATGTGCTATCACTATATCATCTGAATCTGCCTGAGCTGACGCTCGTGCACCACAGCCCGGTGCAAGTGTAGATCCTGTCGCTACGGTCATAACAGGCAATGCGCGGTGACCACACTCCCCCTCGACAGGTACAACAACAAAAGCCGAGGTGGAGGATGTATCAAAACCAGTACAAGCATGGCGTGCGAAGAGCTGACATCGACGCTATAGGGACACAAGACTAGAACTGCTACATGAAGACATGTCATTGCATTGTAGCGTAGTGATCGCAGGAGAGTGGAGGATCTAAAGGATGCTGGCAGTCTGGGACTGGTCGGCAGGTGGAGCTGAAGGGACACCATTGGATGAGGAAAGAGGAGAGGATGAAGGAGATGAGATCAAAAAGGCCATCAACGAACTAGTAGTAGAAGCACCCTCGGTGACGACGAGGTCACAAAGCCGCTACACCATCTGCCTTACGCCGTGGATCTTGACGAATATGATCGCCAGAGGTCCAACTATGGGATCTACCACCAATGGCAGATCCGCATGGTGTTGAGGACGCATGCTCGGATGAGTTTGAAGCCAAGGTGGATGCCACCCACGAGGGCGCGTCCAGCAGGGACGCCAACCATGACTTCCATCACCATAATAGTAGCAAGAGAACGCACATAACACCTACTCATATGTCTACGCACTCATCTCGTGCGCCGGACGATGGATAGGTGCCGAGGGCACCTACTCCCGGTGGTAAAACCCAAGCGACAGGAGAGGATGAGACCACCAAGTACTCTCACTCTCGGTGGTTACGGCGTCGGGGTCGGTAAATGTGACCAGATGAGACAAGCTGCACTACCACAGTACGCTCGGAGAATGGAGTCTGACTAGTTGCGGCTACTAATGCTGATGCCACTAATGGAGTGAAGACTGCTCTAGAAACAGAAGGGGTGGCGGCTACAGGTGTGGCTGTTGCTCAAGGCGGTAGACAGCCCAGCCCTTAGAGATGCACAGACTTGAATCTGCCGTTGATCGTATGGAGTGAACTGCTCTCACCAATCCACGGGCCCCAAGGAGATGCCGGTCCACAACGCATCTTGAAACAGAGATCGCCGCCGACAACACAATCCGTTGTTGGTAAGGAAGGCAGAACTAAAAGCGTTGCTGCAACCGCTGCAACTGTTGCTATGGAAACGATTGTTGCTGTAGTGGTTGATGCTACTGCAAGGGTCAGTGAGATGCCGGGCTACTCTATGGCCGCTGCGGGTGATGCTACGGTGGCTGCTTTTCATAGCTTGATTTTTTTTCTCTTCTGACTCTCAGCCCCCTTTTTCTTCTTTCCCCCACCCCCTTTATCTTTCTCTTTCCCTTTTTTGTTTTTTGATTTTTTCCCCTCAATGTTTTTTTGTTGTTCTTGTCTCTCCCTTTTCTCAATTGCCCCTTGGAAGTGGGACAAATGAGAAAGTAAAGGAATAGGAGGGGGGTCTAGCTCATTCGCTCGCACGATATGTGAGCGAGCGGATCGCCAAAGGACCGATGGAGGGGAGAGGGGGGTCCGCCCCTCTCTCGCGACCCTCTGTCGATCAACTGACAGGGTCGACAGGGCCAAAGTGGCCGAGGGGCCTGACCAGCCCCTCCGAGGGGCCTGACCAGCCCCTCCGAGGGGCCCCTCAGGGGTAGGGGCTCGACGGGCCCCTCAAAGAGGACCGGTTGAGGGGGGCCCACTTGGCCCTCAAGGGGCCCTCTAAAGAGAGGGGAGGGGGGGTTTGGGGACGTAGGTAGTAGCAGCAACCATTGATGTTGTGGACGCGGTTGTTGCGGTGGTGGCTGCTGCTGCTCCTTTGGTGGCTGTTACAAATGCGGCCGCCGCTGCTGCTACTGCTACCTACTACTACTGCTACAGCTTGTTTCTGCCACCGTTGCTACCACTGTTGTGCACTGCCACTGCTATTGGTGCTTGCTAATGCCACTACTACAGCAGCTACTATGCACCACCACTGCTCCTGCTACGTGTTGTGCACCACCGCTGCTACTACTGCTGCTTGCTGCTTCTGCCGTTGTGTGCCGCCCTTGTTGCCACCATTGCTGCTGCCGCTGCTGCGCAGTATAGTTGCTGCCGCTACTACTTCTACACCCACAGGCGTAGCTGCTATGAATGCTGTCGCATGCCTTTACTACTACTACTGCTATTGCTACCGATGTAGCTGTTTCTGTGAGCGGTTGCTCGGCCGCCACAGCTCTTGCTGCGTGGCACCGCAGCTACCGCGGCTGATACGTCTACTACTGAAACTGATGATGCCGCCGCAATCGCTAATGCTGTTGTGCGTGGATCACCGCCTCTATGGTGTTTACATGCAACCACTTTGCGCTCCCTCATGCTGCTGCCGATGTGGCGCCACGTGGCGCGTTCTCTCTGCGTTCTGCCCACTACTTCTGCTTTTGTTGCTCACACGCCCCCTTGTGCTCTGATACCAAATTGGAAGTGTTTAGGGCATGCAGGGCCATGCACAAACAAACATGAGCTCTGTGTGTGAGTGGAACGCAAAACGGCAAAAATGTGGCTAGATCTCGGATGCATAACATGAAAGAAAAAGGAGAAGAATACGAATGAGCCCCCAGTGGGCTTATATAGGGTCGCCGGCAGCTAGCCGCACCGGGCCCTGTCACCCACGCTGAACCCAAACAAGTCAGCGGGGAGAATGCAGTGCTTACACCATGAGAACAATCAACGGTGGTCTCCTCAAGGCACCAGAACAGCTCTCCGAGTGCCTGGGTGTTGACCACCAAGCAAATACAAGCAGTGCTAGAAAACCTCCGAATCCGCGTCCACATATCACGCATGGCTTTCTGAACATTGGAAGCATTACTACAACCACTGGGTCTCCTCGTCGCACAGATACAGTCCACCAGGTGCGCTAGTCTCAACCGACCAAGAAAACTCCCCTAGCTCCCGACAAGCCAACAGGGCTGCCGGAACGCATCGACCGCATCTCGCCGACGCTATTGTAGGTGCTAGAGAAGTCTCGGGATACTTCGGAGGCCGGTCGTGTCGTCACACTCTGCTCTACCCTTTAGCACCAACGTGGGGTTCATGGGTAATCCATCGGTGTCGGTCATGACAGGTGTGAGAAACTTCCTAGAACCTTCCTAACCGCTTGCCACTTAACTAAGCGTCAGGGCTCAGTCAGTGTGTGACGACAGTCACAAGTCATGCACAAAATTGTAAGGGTCTGGGTAGGGACACGTACACAGTGTTAGGAAGCACATAATTGAGTATAATTACAGAGAGAGTTCACAAATGACAGGTCCACAGCATGAATACCTGCTGCGGCGCACGACAGATGTCGCAAGTGGCTGTGCAAGGTCTGTCCTCAAACCGGCCCAAAAACATTGTTTTGGCTGTAACTCTGCGCAAAAAAAATAGAATGCTATGCCGTCTGAAGTTAGAAATGCAGAATCTTGAGCTGGACGTTACGAATGGTCACACGCATAAGTCCAGCACCGATTGGTGAACAGACAATGAAAAACATATAAATCGGGCTCAAGATCCAGTCCATCGAGAAAACTCTAGCGTCTGTGGAAAAACCGCAAACCACCCCGCCAAGCACCCAAGACGGCGTGGCAGTTCTCTAGTAGCTGCTGGTGGGTGGAGCCACCACTCTTTGGTGCTCCGGCGCCAGCTGCGTCCGCTTCAAGCATAAGCTTCAGAGAAACTGTAGAAGGCCCGAGACAGCATCCATGGCGCTGGGGCAGTCGTCGGTCAACTCCGAGTGGATGGTCTACCACCTCCTGACGCGCCGATGCCTCTGAGGTCTGCATCGGGGATCATGTCGTCGTGCTCTCTTGTACTGCTGCTCTCCTGACCGTCGCTCGTGACGGGTGGAAGCCACACATACCAACACTCCCCCTGGCTAACACAATTGTCAAAGTAGCGATGTCTGAGCAAAGGCAAGGAAGGATGGCTCAGGTAACCAATCATAGCAAGCACCGATCAAGTATACCATAGCACAGGATCTCCTCGTGACAATGGTGCATCCCACCAAGTGCCCGGGTCTTGACCATGCAAGAATTCAATCACACACCTACGTGTCAAACATCATGCAAGAGAGACAGCAAAACAAGGTCTCCTCGTGAGCCCAGAAAATGTCTCCGAGTGTCCGGGCCTCGACCACACCATGCATGGATCATGCATAACACATGTCAAACATCATGCAAGAGAGACAAAGAAACAAGGTCTTCTCGTGACCCCGGATAATGTCTCCGGGTGTCCGTGTCTAGACCACACCATGCATGGATCATGCATCACACATGTAAGCAATTGGTCTTCATGTCACACCGATAGAACTCACCAGGTGCGCGGGTCTCGACCAGCATAACCTCGACCCTAGCATCGTGCCGCACCCCAAGTAACCTCGCTTTCCTCAAAAGAGTGTCATGCCAAAGCCCACACACCAACACTCCCCCTGGGTTGCAGTGGCTGACAACATAAGCAAAGCTGATATCTACTCCCGACACAATCCCTGAGGAGGGAGCACAGCTCCTCCATGGCCATAAACCCACACATAGCAACAGCAAGGGTGATAATGATGCTAGTGGGATGTGCTCGCAAAGAGCCTCACCCAGAGCGCCGCCGTCGCTGTGGTCATCGTCACTGATGTCGTCATCTGCTGACGTGACTGGTGTAGTACTAAGGGCCTCCTCCACAAACATCGCATGGTGTATGGCCTCCAACGGCTGAACTGCATATTGCCTTGCAGCCTCTGCAGTGTTGAGCCACGTGTGAAGCTCGACGAGCTCTGACGCGGCAGTCGACCGGCTGGCTGCATCTACGGCATGTAGGTGGTCAGTCACGGAACAAACCTGACGGCGGACCTCGATTGTGTGCACATCGGCACGAGCTAGAACCTCTTGCAACCTCACGGTCTCACCTCATAGGAAGGAGTGGAGCTACGCCTACTCATCACACAAGTCGACGTCCTCTATGTCAATCGTCCACTCAAGTGCCGCCAGGCCACGAGGTGTTGGTAGAGAGTGAGCGCAAGACAATGAGTCACCACGTAAGTCGTCTGGCGCAGTAGGAAGGGCTGCTTCAAAGGCACTTGCTACTCATGACAAACCTGTCACTTGGCCGTCAGCTGCTGGCCGGACGTCGGCATGTGTAGGTACAGCTGCATCCGCCGTGACGTCGCGATCATCAAAGGTGCGGTCAGTGCCGTGGTGCTCCTTGCGACCCCTGATGCGCAGTCCATCATCCACCTGCTCAAGATCCGCCTGCCCTAGACATGCATGCTCTACCGACCACGTAGCTGCCTCAAGAGGCATGTGTACCTCCTCCACACACTCCTCGATAGCCTATCGTGCTAGAAAATCCATAGTGTAATTGCACCTGCTGGCCTCCCGAAGCTCGGCCATGAGACTCTACACGTGCTCCTCTTCTCCATCCACAACTGCCTCCTGCTCGTCAACCACGGAGCATAGGCACACAGGTACCAGAACTGCAGCTCGGGCAAGAGTAGTGCTTACGGTTAGAACCGCCACGGTGTCAGCAACACCGGTCAGAGCAGCGATGAACCGGAGGTCCGCAGCTCGCTCTGCATCCTCCATGTCACACACCCGGACACTCGCTATCGCCGAGGGGCCATCTCGTGCTCGTGCCACTGCTGCTGCAAGAACGACAATGCATTGGGCCTCTACGTCTGCCTCCGACCCCGCGTTTGACCACTCCACAACAGATGACACATCCTCATAGAAGAAATCTACCCCGTCCTGGCGGTCCATCACCTGCTCCTCTTGGTGGGCCTAGCATTAGCATTTCTATCACCTGCTTCTCCTGTTGCTGCTCCTGGCACCATGGCAGTTTTCTCCACACCAGCTAACGCGGGAGAACACACATCATCAAGCACAGCTCTTGCATCGGTCGTTGTCATGTCATCCGCCAATGTATCAATGATCACCATCTCCAATCCCGACCCTGACTCAGCATCCGACCAATCCTCCTCTGACGAAGAGTCTCCATTAGGGTGAACGTCTCCCCCCGCCGAACTCTCTGCTAGCTAAGTCTGCTTTGTGGCGTCATCCGCCTCAACCATCCTACGTTGTACAGCAGTCGCCTCACCAATGCCGAGCTCCACCGAGGTTGTCAGCGGACAAACCACCCCTCCAGGACTAACACCTCGGTAAGAGCTGTGGGGACTCGGCAGACCAACCCGTGGACAGAAGACAAGGGGGTCTGGTCACCTGTGACTCCTCCCACAGCCGCATCTGATGGTGTTGCCTGCGCTCGATGTGCAAGACGAGCAGCTCACTGCTGCGCACGACGAGTGCAAGTATGAGCCGTGCGGCCAGGGGCTAAGGGTCCGTCCGTCGGCATGATGCCGACAGCCTCCAAGATGAAGCAGAGGGCTGCGGATGTAGACGGAAGATCTGGCATACAAGAATCATCGGAGGAAGGGATGCAAAATCGGGAGGAAGATGAAGATGAAGTAGGAGGTGACACCTGCGGCGGGGTGGCAGCTCGCTTGGAAGTCACGTGGTCACGGAGCTGTTGGACCATGCGCTTGAAGTTCTGGACCTCCATGTGCAGGGCGGCCATATCTCCATGCAAAAGCACTGTGGCATCACTCGGTGACGTATCTACTGAACGAGTAGGTGAGGAGGATCGTAGCCAAGGTGGATGCCACCCAAGAGGGCGCTGTCGGCACTAGTGCCAGCCATGCTACCTATCTCGACAGTAGTAGCACGAAAACCCTGAAGACAAGTGGGACGCATGACATGGCTGCATTGACCACTCTGCTCATGCCGACTGCCATGGCTGAGACTCAGGTGTAGACCACTGCACTAACAACGCCCATGGCCACACTGCGCGGCTCATGTCGAGAGCTCAGCGTAGGTGATAGTCTCACACACTCGATCCCGGTGGCGTAAAGCACCACGTGGAGGGATACAAATGCAGCAACCTCTCTCAGATGGGCTACGATGTTGTCAGTCACGGTGACAACCTCAGCCACAGTGTGTTGCTATAATGTTGCACCCGGTGGTGATGGCGCAACTATCGCAATGTGCGACCTCGTGTCACCTTTATTGCCGCTGATGTTGCACCGGGTGCCGTCGTAAACAGACGGCTGTGGCCTCAAGCCACCTTCGTTGTTGCTACTGTTGCTGCGACTCTTGAGGCGGCTGATGCTACAGCGGTTCCCGTTATCAGCCGATGGCGGTGGCCTCAAGCCACACTAAATGGTAAAGTATTCAAGAAAAACAAAAGCAAAAACTCCCTTCCCAAAATCAAAGGGAGAAGTAGGGTCCCCCTTCCTCCCCTTTTTTTTTTTGGTTCACCGAACACTCGATGCTTGTGGGATATACCTCCTCGGGGAATTTCTCATTTTCCCTACTCGAGGAAACTCCTGTCCCCCCCCCCCTTTTCTTCCGGTCTGGCTCGACCCTCAAATCGAGCGAAGTCGCTCGGCAAGCTCATCTCGTGGGCGAGCTCGCTTTTCGCCGCAAGCGAGCAGCAACGGTAGTTGCAGCCGCTGTAACTGCCTCTATTACGCGCACTGCTGCTGCTGCTACTTCGCGCGTGTGCAGCTAAGGCGGCATGCTGGACCTGCTCGCCGCCACCGCTGTTGCTGCAGCTGCTCCCGCTGTACCTGATACTCGCTGCCATTACTATTGCTGCTACTGCTCAATGCCGCATGCTGTTGCTGTTCGCAGCCACCTGCTGCTGCTACCGCTCCCTACTGCTACTGTTGTTTGCTACTGACGCCTAACATAGCTGTCGCTGCAGCAAATTGCCGCCGTTGTTGCTGCTTTGACTGCTGTCCGCCGCCACTGCTGCTACAGGTGCGTGCTGCTCCCGCTGCTGCTGCGGCTGCTGTTGTGACTGTCAACTGCCGCTGCTGCTGTCAGCCGCCGTCCCTGCGGCTGCTGCTGTAGCTGCTCCCAGCTGTTGGTATCGCGTAAACTGTTGCAGCTGCTGCGTCCTTGCAGCCGCTACCGCAAGCTGTTATTTCTCCTACAAGCTGCTTCTCCTTTTTTTTCTCCTTTTCTTTTACACACCTGAAGCCAGAAACGGCTAGAGCTACCACCCGGTGTTGTTGCTGTAGTGGCTGCTGCCCGTAGCCGCTATTGCTGTAGGTGCTTACCGCCGCTTATTGGTGCTACGGCCGTTGTTGCTTGCAGCTGCCGCCATTGTCTGCGCTACCTCCACTGCTCCGCTGCAATGTAGTCGTGGTGGGTCCCTCCAGGATCTGCTGCTGCTGCTATGGGTGGCTGCCGCTGCTGCTATGGGTGGCTGCCGCTGCTGCCACTCACTACTACTGGTGTTACTGCGTCTCAGCTGCGCAGCACGAGCTATGGCTCGTTGGCTCTGATACCATGAGAAACTTCCTAGAACCTTCCTAACCACTTGCCACTTCACTAAACGTCAGCGCTCAATCAATGTATGACGACTGTCATAAGTCATACACAAAATTGCAAGGGTCTAGGTAGGGACACGTACATAGTGTTAGGAAGCACATAATTGAATGTAGTTGCAGAGAGAGTCAACGAATGACAGGTCCACAGCATAAACACCTCCTGCGGCGCACGACAGGTGTTGCACGTGGCGGTGCAAGGTCTGTTCTAAAACCGGCCCAAAAACATTGTTTTGATCGTAACTCCACGCAGACAAATCAGAATGATATGCCGTTTGAACCTAGAGATGCAGAATCTTGAGCCGGATGCTACGACTGGTCACCCGCATGAGTCCGGCACCGATCGGTGGACAGACAATGCAAAACATACAAATCAGGCTCAAGACCCAGTCCACCGAGAAAACTCTAGCGTCTGCAGAAAAACCGCAAAGCACCCCAGCAAGCACCCAGGACGTCATGGCAGCTCTCTGGCAGGTGCTGGTGGCTGGAGACACCACTCGTCGGTGCTCCGGCGCCAGCTGCGTCCGCATCAAGGATAAGCTATAGAAAAACAGCAAAAGGTCCGAGACAGCATCCACGACGGTGTGGCAGTCGTCGGTCAGCTCCGAGTAGATGGTCTACCACCTGCCGACGCGCCGGTGCCTCTGGGGTCCGCATCGGGGATCATGTCGTCGCACTCTCTTGTATCGCTGCTCTCCTCGCCGTCGCTCGTGACGGGTGGAAGCCACACACACTAACAGGGTGGAAGCCACACAAACCAACATTTCCTTCTTCGTTCTTGTTTAAACTTGTGATTGCTCTCTCATCTTGTGTTTTGTGGCTCGTTTTCATTATGTGCTTCTCACCATCGCTTACCTACGGCATCAGGCCTCTGCAGGTGGTGGAGGACTGTTTTTGTGTCAGTCTAGGTGAACTCTGACTCTAATGCCACTCACTTGCATGCACTCTCTCCTGGCCAAAAGGTTCTTTGGCAACAACTTTAACCTGCCTTTAGTGTGCTTATCGCAGTTCTCTCAGTGACCTACTCTGAGGCTTGCTCGGCATCTTTTATCGATGATCGTTCCATTCGGCTAACCAAAGTTTTACATCATTGGACGTCCTCTTCTACATGCGCTATTTGTTCCAGTTCATCCTTTTTTTACAGCCACTGGGACATGGACAGCTGTTGGTTTCGTGCATGCTGTTGATTTTCACATCCCCATGACTCTGCCTATCCATGGGCACTGCTGCCTTTGCTACATAGAGGGGATATCTGTAGCCACGTCTCCTTATCTTCTCAGTCGCTTTTCATTGTCTTCCAGACAACTTCACCCTCTCAACCTGACCATGCATCATCCATCGCCTCGTACACCAAACACCAATCTCTCCCGCAGAGGCGTTAGCTAGGAAAACTTTTGGGTTCCCTCAGCATCGAGGCCAAGGGGATGGAAAGGGCAACAGCCTTCCTCACTGTTGTGCTTTGTGCCGTTCCTGTACAGTTTACTGTGACCACTCGGCCGTGTCCATACTCGTGCAGATCCCTGAGGCAGGCGGCCCTGGTGACACCGGCGCGACGACAGGTGGCGGACTACCCGCCTGGAGCTGACCTACCACTGTTCCAGAGCCCCAGATGTCACCGGGACTCCTTGCTGTGCCTTCTACGTCTTGCAGGCGCCTTTCGGCGGACTGGGCATGAGGCCCATTTGCATGTTTTTGCATTGTATACTCGCTGTCAGTCGATGGATGCATGCATGTGACCAGTCGCTGCGTCTGTCTTTTAATTCTGCACGTCTAGGTTTAGACGGCGCAGGATTCTGACATGTGTGCGCAGAGTTACGGCCAAAACAGTGGTTTTGGGCCGGTTTTAGGACAGCTCTTGGACTGCCGCGTGCGACACCCGCCGTGCGCCGCGGCAGGTATTTATGCCCTGGACCTGTCAGTTGTTATTTCTCTCTGCATATGCTATATTGAAGCATTCTGACACTGTGCCTTGTGTCTCCTAGCCAAACCCTTGCCGTTGTGTGTACGACCTGTGACTGTCGTCACCGTCTGACCAGGTACTGACGCCCGGTCAACGGCTGTGTTGCTAGGAAGCTTCCACGCACTTTCTCACTCACAAAAGACTATAGAGTTCTCTTTGTTGGATTCATGTCATTATCACACGGTGACCTCTGGCCTCGTTGCACACTCACATCACCGGTGCAGGTGACTGACCAGAGAGAGATGATCTTGCCGACGGACTCGTCATGACCAGAAGTTGGGAGGACGCCCATGACGAGGCTCAATCTGAGATTGCCAGCCACATGTGCCTTTCTCACATGCGTTCAAGCACAGTTAGCCATGGGCATAACCGGGTTCATACCCTACTCGTGTTGTTGTTTGAACAGTGACCTAGTTTGTGCTAGGAGTTTGGTCTGTGGGCAGGTGGGGATGTTTCCACCAGTTTCGAGGGTGGCGAGAGAGATCGAGCTCGCTGCTCGCT
>SZWC01024627.1:10547-25619 GCA_023375785.1 Penium margaritaceum | reverse complement strand
CTGGCGGTGCCGCTCTTGCTCACGTCGCCCCCTCTCTCACTCCTGACCTCGTGCGGCTCTTGCATCGCCGTCTTGGTCATGTCCACACAGATGCCCTTCACAGTATGCCGCATCTCCAGCCCGCTCTTGGTCTCTCGCCCTCCACCTTCCCTGTCCCTTGTCCTGTCGACTGCCTTGACTGTGCACAAGGCAAAATGCATCGCTCTCCTTTTTCTCCTTCTGACTCACCCTGCACCCATCCTTTGGATCGTGTGCATGCCGACGTCATGGGACCTTTGCCTCATGACCTCTTAGGCGACGCTGGTAGCTATGTCTTGTGCATTACCGATGATTTTTCTCACTTCCGCTGGGTGTTTGCTCTTCGTCAAAAGAGCGACGTCTGTTCTGTCCTTGAGAAGTGGCTTGTTCAGGCCGAGCGTGCCTATCAGCGGTTGCTGCGCGTCTTTCGCAACGACCATGGTGGTGAATTCCTTGGTCCTACCGCTCGTCTACTCGAGTCTTGTGGGGTGTGCCTTGAGACGTCGGCTCCTTACACACCCCAGCAAAACGGTGTTTCTGAGCGTTGGAATCGGACCCTTGCCAACGGTGTCGGCACGCTTCTTTCTGAGTCTGGTCTGCCGCCGCTCTTTGCCTTCGAAGCCATGTGCTATATGACATGGGTCTAGAACCGTGTCCTGCATGGTCCCCCTTCCCCGCACCGTCACACCCTTTAAGCGCTGGCATGGCTGTCGTGCTGATCTGCGCCTCGCTCGGGTTTGGGGATGCATTGCGTCTGTCTGGCTCCCAGAGGATCTTTGTGATGGGAAACTGTCCCCTCGCGGTCGTCTCTGCCCCTTTCTCGGCGTCTCCGCACAGTCCAAAGCCTGGCATTTTTGGGATCCTGTCCGGCAACGTGTCATCGAGTCTCGCGATGCTTTGTTCTTCGAGTCTGCCTTCCTTCGCGATCTCGATCGCCTGCCTCTTGCCTCCTCCCTCCTGCCTCTTTCTCAGCTGAGGGGGTTGTCGGGCCTTCCGGTCCTACAGTCCCTGTTGTTGTACCGCAATTCTCACCCTCGGTGCAGTCCTCATCGTCAGGGTCTGTCCCTACCTTCTCTGTGTCTTCCTCCTCTGACGTGTCGCCTAGCCCCTCTGACATACCCTCGTTGCCCAGCACTGACGATATCCAGTCTGCCTCGTCTCTCGCTGTCTCGTCCAACCCAGGCACACCTCCCGTTGCCCCTTCACCTGCAGTCTCTCCCATCCAGGTGCCTGACGCATCTCCGCCTGTCCCCAGTGGTTCTGCTCCTGTGTCACCCTTTGTCCGGGTTGGACGTCTTCGTGCCTTACCCAACCGTCCTACCACTTCCACCACCTCGGCACGTCCTCAACCGTCTCAGCCTTTGTCTCAGCCTTCTCTCTCACCTGTTCTTCCCACCGGCATGGAGGCACTTGGCTTGGCTACTGGGATCGTCCATCCTAGTTCTCCCCTCGGCTATACGCTCCTCATCTCAGAGCATGAGCGGGCTCTAGACGCAGTTGTGTTGTGCAGCACTGCCAAGTGTCACGCCACGTTGGTCACTACAGCCCTGCCTTGTGAGCCGACCACTATGCGTCAAGCCCGCATAGCCTCCGACTCCCAGCAGTGGGAAGCTGCCATGCATGACGAGCTCAACGCCCTTGAAGCTCATTCAGTCTATGAGCTTGTTGACCTACCACCTGGGCGCAAAACCATCAACGCTTGTTGGGTCTTTCGGCACAAGTACAAGCCCGACGGTGTACTCGACAAATACAAGGCACGCCTCACTGCCAAGGGGTTCTCCCAGATTCCCGGTGTTGACTTCGACGAGACGTTCACACCAGTTGGGCGGTGTACCACTGCCAGAGCCCTGTTGAGTCTTGTGGCCCACCACGACTTGGAGCTAGAACAGATGGATGTGAACAATGCATTCCTCTAGGGACAGTTGGACGAGGAGATCTACGTGGTTCAGCCTCCGGGATTCTCTGACGGCACAGACCGAGTCTGGCAACTGCGAAAGGCCCTCTATGGCCTGAAACAGTCGCCACGGTGCTGGAACCGAGAGATTACGTCCACTCTTGAGAAAGGAGGGTACCAACGGAGTACGGTGGATCCATCGCTCTTTGTCAGTCCACCCTCTGCCCTATTTGTTGCTGTCCTTGTGTATGTGGATGATCTGCTGATAGCATCTCCCAGTCAGACAGCTGTCCATGCAGTGAAAAAGCTCCTGCATGCCACATATAAGATGAAAGACTTGGGCCCTGCTCGTGTCTTTCTGGGCATGGAACTTGAGAGTGATCGTTCTCATCGGACGCTCCATGTTCCCCAGGCTGCATATGTTCGCAGTCTGGGGGAGCGGTTTGCCACACTCCTGGAGTCCACACCCTTTGCATCCACGCCCATGACCCCAGCAGGTCAGAGGCTGCTAAAGACACTGGATGTGTCTAGCTGGGGGAGAAAGTCGATGTGACCGACTATCTCCGAGTCATTGGGTCACTGATGTACCTGGCGACCACGAACAGGGCAGATGTCGCCTTCTCCATGAACTTCCTGGCTCAGTTCTCCCAGGCTCCCCGAGCTGGACACATGGAGGCTGCACTGCGCGTCGTCCGATATACCCTCTCCACTGCACGCACTGGGTTGTGCTATCGTGCACAACCATCTGTTGTTGTGGATGGATACATCGACAGCGCCTGGGCACATGTCACTGACGCACGCAGCCGCACGGGTTACATCTTCCTCGTTGGCGGGACCGCAGTGTCGTGGAAGAGTGGTAAGCAGGATTGTGTGGCACGCAGCTCAAGTGAGGCGGAGTAGGTGCAGGCACTTGCGAGAGTGTGTGGCTGTGTCGCTTGCTGCAGCAGCTTGGCGTCCCCATCCACTGTATCACCTTGCGCTGTGACAGTCAAAGCACTAAGGCAATTGCTGAACATGATGGCATGCATCATACATGCACAAATCACATCAATATGGAGCATCATTTTGTGTGCGAGCGTATTGCTGCAGGTGATGTTCAGGTTGTCTAGGTTCACACAAGACAACAGCGCACCGATTTCTTGACGAAGGCACTCAGCAGCAACGTCTTCAAGGCTGTTGTGCATGCTGTTGGACTGTTGTGCCCACGTGATCCTGTGTGAATGGCTGTGGCTAGTGCTTGTGTTGTCTATCACTTCGCATGACCCTCGTCTGTGCATGTTCATACGTGTCGCTGTGCGTCGGCTGTCCGTCATGGGGGAGTGTTGGTTTATGGCATGTTGTGACCTTTGGCCTCATTGCACACACTCCACCAACACTGCTGCAGGTGACTAAGTCAGAGACTTGCGTCGAGACAGCGCTCATACCAAGACGGAGGACAAGCCGAGAGGTGACGGTGCAGAGAGGAACGACACATCGTGACCAGCTGTTGGACGGATGAGCCATGGTGTGGCTCAATCACTAGTCGTCAACCTCACGTGCATTTTCATATGCATGCGTGCACAACTGGTCATGAGCATAACCGGGTTCACTCTACAGCCAGATGGTTGCTTGGCAAAAGACCTACTTTGTGCTAGGTAAATGCTGTGAGTAGGTGGGGTCGAATCCACCAGGCTCGACGGTAGGGAGCAAGATCGAGCCCGCTGCTCGTTCGCTCGCCACCACCGGCCCGAAACACCCCTGTGGCTCGTTACTCACCTAACTTTCTTGTTCACTTCAACTTTCACGTATGTCTTCGCCATGGCTGCTGCAGACCTCATGCATGGTTGCCTCCTTGCACAAGTCTAGCTGTCACTTGCTGGTCTGGCACAGTAACTACATGCTGCCCCCGTAGTCTGCTGCGCTAGACAAGTAAGCAACAGCTGGGGTGAGGCTTGGAAGACACCAAGCAAGCAATGGTGTTAACGAGGAAGTTTAGACGTGAGTAAGTAAGAAACAAACGACGGGTAACAAGCAATGAGATGGTAGCCGTCGGGTGGGGGGAAGCGAGCGAGCGAGCAGCGAGATCGATCTCGCACGCTCTCTCCCAAGTTCACTGAACTGAACTAAACTACCCACTAAAAGTTGCAACCTGTCAACTAGGTCACTGGAGGGAATACAGGCCAAAGAATAGGCCAGAGTGTGAGCCCGACGCAAATGTGTGTGCAAAAATGCACACCAGCCAGAGACACGTGAGATTTGATGCTCCGCTGATGCCCGGCTGTGAGACTCGCTGTGAAGTCATGGCACCATGGCGTAGCAACCAGCAGGGGTTGCCTCTCTCCAGTTAGTCACCTGCGTCAGTGAGGTGAGTGTGCAACGAGGCCAGAGGTCACCGTGTGGTATTGACACAAACCCAACACTCCCCCATGACCCACGGCCGACTTGCACAATGGCACAACAGGCACTACACCGACGTCACAAGAAGTGACACGACACAAGACTGTACACAGGCACTGGGACAACAGATCAACCAGGAGGATCACGAGGATACAACAGACCAACAGCGTGAATTGCTGCCTTGAAGACATTGCTGCTAAGTGCCTTTGTGAGGAAGTCTGCACGTTGCTGTCTGGTGTCGACCCACACAATCTGAACATCGCCTGCAGCCACACGCTCACACACAAAATGATGTTCCACATTGATATGCTTTGTGTAAGTGTGATGCATGCCATCATGCTCAGCAATAGCCTTTGTGCTTTGGTTGTCGCAACGCAAGGTGATGCAGCGAATGGAACACGCAATTGCTGCAACAAACGACACAACCAGACACTTTCACAGGTTCCAGCACCAAGGGCAACATACTCTGCCTCACTGGAGCTGCGTGCAACACAACCTTGCTTGCCACTTTTCCAGGAGATCGCAGTCCCACCAACAAGGAAGACATAGCCAGTGCGACTGCGTGCATCCTTGTCATGTGCCCAATCACTGTCAGT
The DNA here is from genome assembly GCA_023375785.1 of Penium margaritaceum. NCBI lineage: Eukaryota > Viridiplantae > Streptophyta > Zygnematophyceae > Desmidiales > Peniaceae > Penium > Penium margaritaceum. The sequence continues at coordinate 20,735 of SZWC01024627.1, read as the reverse complement.
GTACCCATCAATAACCACTGACGGTTGCGCCCGGTAACACAGAACAACTCGGGCAGTGGAGAGCGCATACCGCACAACACGTAGTGCGGCTTCCATGTGCCGTGCACGTGGGGACTGTGAGAACTCCGCAAGGAAGTTGACAGCAAATGCTACGTCTGCTCTGGTGGTGGTGGCAAGGTACATGAGAGACCCTATGACTCGCAGGTAGTCGGTCACGTCCACCGTCTCCCCCAGTTTTGACACGTCCAGAGTTTTCAACAACCTCTGCCCGGTGGGCATCATCGGTGTTGAGGCAATTGGGACAGAATCAAGCAGGGAGGCAAAGCGCTCCCCCAGGCTCCTGACGTACGCGGCCTGGTGGACGTGCACAACGCGACGAGCACGGTCACGCTCAAGCTCCATACCAAGAAACACGCAAGCTGGACCCAAGTCCTTCATCTTGTACATGGAGTGCAGCAGGGACTTCATAGTTGACACAGCTTCGCAACTCGGGGACGCAATAAGCAGGTCATCAACGTACACAAGGATGGCAGCAAAGGGCGCCAACCATGCAGTGACAAAGAGGGAGGGATCCACAATGCTCCGGTGATATCCTCCCTTCTCCAGGGTGGAGGTGATCTCCTGGTTCCAGCACCGTGGTGACTGCTTGACGCCATAGAGGGCCTTTCGCGGTCTCCAAACTCGATTGGTGCCGTCAGAGAACCCTAGAGGCTACAGCATGTAAATCTCCTCATTCATCCGACCGTCCAGAAAGGCATTGTTTACATCCATGTGCTCGAGCTCCCAATCGTGGTGTGCGACAGGGCTCAGGAGGGCTCGAGCTGTGGTGTAGCGTCCGACGGGAGCAAAAGTCTCGTCAAAGTCAACGCCGGGGACTTGAGAAAACCCCTTTGCCGTAAGTCGAGCCTTGTACTTGTCGAGCTCGCCATTAGGCTTGTACTTACGACGGAAGACCCAGCGGGCATCAATCGCCTTGCGGTCTGGTGGGAGATCGACCAGCTCGTATACGGCGTGGTCATCCAGGGCTCTCAGCTCGTCCCGCATGGCAGCCTCCCACTGTTGGGAGTCGGGTGCTACCCGTGCCTGGCGAACAGTGGTCGGGTCAGGCGATGGCGGTAGGGCGACGACCGTTGCATTGCACTCGGCAATGCTCCCAAGGATGGCGGTCTCGAGCGCACGCTTTTGCTCGGATGTGAGCAGTGTGTACCCAAGGACAGAGTTGGGATGCACAACTCCTGTGGCTAGGCCAAGGGCGTCCATACCAGTAGGCATCGCTGGGAGCTGTCCAGAAGAGGTCTGCAAAGGTTGAACAGAGGACGCTGCACAACCAAAGGAGCGAGAGGGAAGCGCATGCAGGCGGCCGCAATGAACAAAAGGTTCGATGGGGGCAGGTCGTGGAGGAGCACTGAGTGGACTGGGTACGACTGGAGTGAGTGGACTGGATGGGGACGCAGCGGAATGTGCGGGAGAGATGGACTCAGCAGATGGGGACTCAGGTGAGGACACCACAGTGGCTGACGGAGCTCCAAGCGAGCTAGACAACACTGACGGGGGGGGCGTCAGAGGATGGTGGAGTCACAGTGTCGGCTGTTGGAGAACGCTCTGAGGGTGAAGGCTGCTGAGACGGGACAGCAGCAGAGACGGCAGGGGCAGACGGGACTGCCAGGCCGACCTCCCCCCGCAACCGAGAGAGCGGAAGCAGGGAGGCAGCGGACGAGTGATGATCGAGGTCACGCAGAAACACGGACTTGAAGAACAAGGCATCGCGGGACTCAACAACGCGCTGGTGCTCTGAGTCCCAGAAGCGCCAGGCTTTTGACTGGGAGGAAACGCCCAAGAATGGGCAGAGACTTCCACGCGGGGAGAGTTTCCCGTCGCAGAGATCTTCTGGGAGCCAGACAGACGCAATGCTACCTCAGACGCGAGCCAGGCAGAGGTCAGCACGAGAGCCGTACCAGCGCTCAAAGGGCGTAACGGTGCAAGGAAGAGGACCGTGAGGTACACGATTCCACACCCAGGTCATATTGCTCATGGCCTCAAAGGCAAAGAGAGGGGAGAGCCCAGACTCAGACAGAAGCGTGCGGACGCCATCGGCAAGGGTCCGATTCCAATGCTCAGAAACTCCGTTTTGCTGAGGTGTGTAAGGAGCTGAAGTCTCCAGATACACCCCTTGGGACTCAAGAAATCAAGCGGTGGGCCCAAGGAACTCACCGCCACGATCACTGCGAAAGATGCGCAGTGAACGCTGACACACGCGTTCAGCCTGAACGAGCCACAACGCGAGGACAGAAGCAGTATCACTCTTCTGACGAAGAGCAAAGATCCAACGAAAACGGGAAAAATCGTCAGGAAGGCACAGGACGTAACGCCCGACCCCCCAAGAAAGTCATGGGGAAGAGGTCCCATGACGTCGGCATGAACAAGACAGAGAGGGTGAGCGGACTGGGAGTCCGAAAAGGCAAAGGGTGAACGATGCATCTTGCCTTGGGCACAGTCCAGGCAGTCAGAATGGCATGGCGCGGGGAAGGTGGAAGGGGACAAGCCAACAGCGGGTTGAAGGCGCAGCATGCTATTGACAGCATCAGTGTGCACATGGCCAAGACGGCGATGCAAGAGCTGGATATCAGCTGGAGAAAGGGAAGGCGCGACGTGAGCAAGGGACAAGCCAACAGCGGTTACAGAGGGGGCATGAAGGGGAACACGATACAACTTGGCACACTTAACTCCCCGCAAGACAACTCAACCAGAAGAGCGAAGACGGATAGTGCCCACGCCCTGACTAGCAGAAAAATCCATGCCCTGATTGTCGAGGGACGTCACTGACAGCAGGCTGAGTTCCAACGAAGGCACGAACAGTTTGTCAGGCAGAAACAGCACGCCACCGGGGTTGACAAAACAGACAACACCAACGCCTTGGACGGGAAGGAGCTGGCCGGAACCAGTGCGCACAAAGCGAACAGAGGCGACAGGACCCAAGGAGACAAAAGCGGACCGAGCAGAGGTCATGTGATGGGTGGCTTCGGAGTCGAGGACCCAGAAGCCACTAGAGACACAGACATTGGGAAGGACGCCACAGGTGGCAACAATGCCGACGGAGGGCGGGGATGAGTCACAGGCAGCAAGACAACGAGGGAGAACGACAGACTGCCAATGCTCGACCCAAGGAACAGACGAGGATGGCAACCCAAGAACGTGACCGGGGGGGTCCCCACGAAGGACGGTGTCAGTCTGACAGGCAAGACCTCTGGCCAATGAAGCCATACTCTCACCTCCCTGATCACGAAGGTGAAGACGCTGGAGAAGAGACTGCTCCAGTTGACGCTCGCTGTCGACGTAGGCTGCAGACGATGGAGCAGGCACGCTCGAGGGAGAGGCGAACCACGAAGGAGGGACGTAGGCTGAGGAAGGTGGGCCCGCAAAAGCGGGTGCTCCATAGGGTGGCTGCCAGCCCCAAGGGTAGAGGACAGGCGGATGGACGCTGGCGACACCGGCGGTGGAGTAGGCCTGAGCTGGGGAGGGACTAGCAGACGAAGTAGAGCTAGAGCTAGAGCTGACGCCGGGAGAAGAAGAGGAGGGCCCGCTGGTGCGCGCCCAATGAGCACGCATGGCGCGTGCGAGGCGGACGTCGTCAAGGGGTGCAGGGCACTTGCGAGCGGAGTGCTCAGAGGAGCCACAGTTCCAGTACACCACCTCACCAAGAACACAAGACAGCGCAGCAGATTTTCCCTTCCCTTTGCCTTGCCCACGACCGCGTCCACGTCCATGACCCTGGGAGGCAAGGGCCGTGGCCGTAGAGGTAGAAGAGGAAGAAGAAGGCGATGGAGTTGAGGCTGATGGAGCAGCGGAGGAAGAAGTGGAGGTGGCGATGGAGAGGGCGGCCACTCCTGCGACTGTAGTGCGATGAAGGCGCTTGTTTTGGAGGCTCTTCCACCACGCTGCAAGCCTATCAGCGACAAAGTCCCAGAGGGCACCAATGCCTGGAGGGGAATCGGGTGGAACAGGCTGGGAGGCAAGACGCTGCAGCTCGTCTGCTTTGACATCACGGAGAAGGTCGGACAGCTCGGCGATTAACCCATTGACCATGGTGTGCACAACTGACAACTGACCTGGTGCGGCCCTATCAAGTTCGCGAAGCAGCTTGAGCCCGCGTGCCCAATAGGCATCGGCCACCTCGTCCGCTCGCATTAAGAGCGTGTTGAGCTGAACGGTGAGAGCACTTTGTGCCGCCTGACCTGTGACTGATGTGCGCCGACGAAGCATGGTGTACGCACCGACTGGGTCAGCCAGACGCTGAACAGCGGGGTTAGCATTGTAGGTGCCAACCTCGTTGACGAGTGTCTCAGGGGCAGTAGCAATGAGGGCGCGGACAGCGCGAGCAGACTCGTCAGCGACAGGGGTGAAGGAAGGTGTGGCAGGGAAGTAGTATTCCCAAAGACGTTCTCCCTGGGCCCATGCACTAAACCGGGTCTCCCAGGAAGAGAAAGCAAGTCCAGTAGAAAAGACAGGAGGCTGGGAGAAGAAGTCATGCTAGCTGGAGACTACGGCAAGAGAGACAGCAGATGGGGTGACAGCAGGGTTAGAGGCAGCGGAGTTAGCACCAGGTGGGGTGGAAGAGACACCGGCACTGGCGCCAGCAGAGGAGCCAGCGGGCAGGACAGAGGCAGCAGGCAGCCGCTTGAGCACAAGCGCAGCCACCTCATCTGCGAAGGCGGCGCGATTGTCATTCGCGACTTTGAGATGCTCTTCAGCATCACGCTAAGTGTCGCGAGCGAGGGCCAGCTGGCGCTGAAGGTCTGCTATGACCGACTCGTCGTCACCAGGCATGGTGACGACTAATGGGCCCTTCCGAGAAGATTTTGGCAGAGTTTCCCCCGCCCCAGTGGGCGTGGGAAAACTAGGAATGCCTTAGGAACGATGAATATGTGCTGCAAGACAGCCCGACCCAAATCACACAGACAAGCCACCGCAGAGAAAAGAGACAGAGGACGGGAGAAGGGAGATGCAGACAAGGAGACCTTATGAGGTGTGTGAGGGGCTACGCAAAAGAGCAAGAACAGGCGGGACAATAGAACCAGCTGCAGCGGAGAGCACAGAGACGCAAGATGCAACTGGCACAATCAGTGCCAGGCAGCCTGTGGTGAAGGCGGCGCCAACGGTAGGAAGGATCGCCGCTGCAACGACGGTCGCTGTGACGAGTATGGTGATGTCAGAGGGTGCAGATGCGAATGCTGTAACAGCGACGGCTGTGGAGGTGCGAATGGCCGTAGCTGCAGCGGATACGGCAGAAGCTGTAGAAGCTTTTGCAGAGGCCACAGATGATGCAGCTGCTGCTAACTATATGTCAGCCACTGCCGCAGCCAACGGTCTAGCTACAACGGCCGCCTCAGTGTAGGACAAAGCGGCGCGGCCAGCTGACGTTGATGCAGGGGCACGTGCTGCCTTAGCTGCGGTGGCAAAGGTGGCAGCAGCTGCAGTTGTCGAGTCTATCACGGTGGACGCGGTACGTGTGAAGGTGCGAGCGAGCTCTAGCGCATCCTAACGCCAAGTTGAATGCAGCGACGCAGCAGCGGTGTCGTGCGGCTGCTCAATCCCCCCAGAGGCACCAGGGGAGGGAGGGCTTACCAAGCGTTGTAGTGCCGAGCTCTCCCCTGAGTAGCCACCGAGATCCTCCCAGTGCGCCAGCGTGACGGTAACCACCAACAAACGGTGGTGCGGAGACTGCTACAAGGTTGCAGTGCCGATCCTCCACAATGCCGCTTGTTGCTCCTGTCACGTTGGTTATGCGGCTGCTGTGGTGTAGGTATTTGCTGTAGCTGCTGCTACTGCTGCCGTGCTGCTGCTGAGCTGCTGCTGAGCTGTTTGCTGAGCAGTTGCAGATCTGCTGCTGGGCTACTACTGAGCTATTTGCGAGCAGCTGCTGAGCTATTGCTGAGGTGATGCTGCGCTGCTGCTAAGATGCTGCTACGAAGCTGCAGAGTTGATGCTGAGATGCTGTTGAGCACTTTGCTGAGCAGCTGCTGATCTACTGCTGAGCTGCTGCTGAGCTACTGCTGAGCTGTTTGCTGAGCTATTGCTGAGCTGTTTGCTGAGCTGTTGCTGAGCTGTTTGCTGAGTTGTTGCTGAGTTGCTACTGAGGTGATGCTGCGCTGCAACTAAGATGCTGCTGCGAAGCTGCTAAGTTGCTGCTCAGCTGCTGCTGAGCAGTTTGTTGAGCAGCTGCTAATCTGCTGCTGAGTTGCCGCTGAGTTGTTTGCTGAGCTGCTGTTGAGTTGTTGCTGAGCTAATGCTCCGCTGCTGCTAAAATGCTTCTGTGAAGCTGCTGTTGAGCTGTTGATGAGGTGCTACTGCTGGGCTGTTGCTGTGGAGATGAGGAGCTAGATCCACTGCTGCTGGGATGCTACGAGGCTGCTGCTGCTGAGCTGCAAAAGCTGAGCCGTTGTTCACCTTGCAGCTGCTGCAAATACTGCTAGGAGACGGCGACGGACCCCCCAATGCTGCCGAAAATTTTTCGGCAGCATTTCGCTCGTCCCAGTGGGCGTGGGAAATATGGGAAGGCCGTGGGAACACTTGTAGGAACCTATTCCAACCCCACCCAACCCAGGGAGCCCAACCAGCAGGAGGAGGGGAAGACCAAAGAGCCCCAACGGTAGAATGCCGTCACTCGCTGCTGCTGAGGCTACAGCAGTCAGCTGCTGGTAGACTGTGATGGCGGGGTGGATGCGCGACGCCAAGAGTGGTCGTCGCGGATTTGGCCCAGGATACGTGGGCAGCAGATCGATCCGCTGCCCGTCTTCCACGCAAACTGCTCTGATACCAGTAGGCTGTTGCGCTAGACAAGTAAGCAGCAGCTGGGGTGAGGCTTGGAAGACACCAAGCAAGCAATGGTGTTAACGTGGAAGTTTAGACGTGAGTAAGTAAGAAACAAACGACGGGTAACAAGCAATGAGGTGGTAGCCGTCAGGTGGGGGGGAGCGAGCGAGCGAGCAGCGAGCTCGATCTCGCACGCTCTCTCCCAAGTTCACTGAACTGAACTAAACTACCCACTAAAAGTTGCAACCTGTCAACTAGGTCATGTTGGCTCTAGTGGGTGTGGAGGCACCCTCAAGGATGCCTAGCTCTCAGTGGTTCACGCTACCAAGGTTTGGGCAGCCAATGGACACCTTTGGTGAAGAGTATGGAGCACAAGGATCACGGATAGGAGTGGGCAGAACACGTCGCATTCAGTAGATCTGAATCGAAACACGTTTTTTTGTTACTTAGCATAGTGAGATTACATCAGATCCTTATAGCCTGTGATCTAAGCTTTGCAACGCATCCAAGCACGCCCAAAACGGAGCAGTAGAGCCCCTGCTACGGCCGTCGAACTAACCCTTGGTGGAGCCGCCCACCAGGCCTTGCACTCTAGGCAACGGGAGGCGCTTCGACGATGACCCATCGAAGCGCCTTTCCTCGCCCAGAAGTCAAGGAGAAGTTCACCCTGGTCAAGGAGGTCCTTATGGTCACCTCATTCATGCCCCAGGTGCATTTGGAGGCCATTAGGAATGAACTTGGATCCCTGGTGGTGGAATATCCCGCCACCTATGGCGGGTACCAGATTCCACCCACCCAACACCCGTTTTTCGGGCTAGGCTAACTTTCTGAATACTCACTCAAATCGAGCGATTCAAAGCTCGATCTTGCATGGAAAAATCCAAGAAATCCAAATCTAAAGTCANTCGAAGCGCCTTTCCTCGCCCAGAAGTCAAGGAGAAGTTCACCCTGGTCAAGGAGGTCCTTATGGTCACCTCATTCATGCCCCAGGTGCATTTGGAGGCCATTAGGAATGAACTTGGATCCCTGGTGGTGGAATATCCCGCCACCTATGGCGGGTACCAGATTCCACCCACCCAACACCCGTTTTTCGGGCTAGGCTAACTTTCTGAATACTCACTCAAATCGAGCGATTCAAAGCTCGATCTTGCATGGAAAAATCCAAGAAATCCAAATCTAAAGTCACATCAGGTGTTCGACCACTCCTCAGTGGTCGAACCAGGGAGTACGATCAACAGCACGCATGGCAAGGGGCACACCATGTCAACAATCTCCCCCTTGCACCGCAGCCTTGATGCCCTGTCCTTGGAACCTGTAGCATTTTAAGCTTCACAGCGCAGACCGAGCTCCATGCAGCTTGCGTCGTGCCTGTCCTTGGGCTGTGCCTTGGTCATGGCATCGGCGAGCATGCGCTTAGTGCCACAATGCACAATAGCCGCATCTCCCTTCGCCACCAAGTCCCGCGCATAGTGATGTCGGATCTCGATGTGCTTGGTCCTCCTATGTAGCACCGGGTTCTGGGTCAGGCTGATGGCACTCATGTTATCAACGTTGAGCACCGTCGGCTTCCTTTGGGGCACGCCGATCTCCTTTAACAGCCGACGCAGCCACACCGCCTCCTTTGCGGCTTCCGCGAGCGTGATGTACTCCGCTTCGGTGCTGGACAGCGCCACGCATTCCTGCTTCCTGCTTGCCCATGAAACTGCTGCACCACCAAGCACAAACACGTACCCCGACGTTGATTTTCTGTCATCCACATCACCAGCCCAGTCGGCATCCGAGTAGCCGACCAACTCAAGGGAGTCATCACGCGCTCCCCCTCCAAACACTAGCCGCGACTGTTTTGTCGCCTTGAGATAGCGGAGGATCCACTTCACCGCTTGCCAATGCAACGGCCCGGGGTCAGCAACATAGCGGCTCACTTGGCCCTCCGCGAAGGCCAGGTCGGGCCGCGTCGCCACCATGGCGTACATGATGCTCCCCACTGCGGACTGGTATGGCACACCTGCCATCTCCTTCTTCTCCTCGTCCGTGCTCGGGCCCATGCTCGAGCTCAGCTCACACGTGGTGGTCATGGGTGTGCCAATGGGGTTGCACTCCTCCATGTTGTAGCGGCAGAGTACCTCTTGCACGTACTTTGCCTGCCCCATCTCCAGCGTGCGTGCTTTGCGGTCCCTCTTGATGGCGACGCCGAGGTAGTACTCGAGCTCACCCATGTCGGTCATTTTGAACCGACCGCCCAGCTGCCGCGTCAGGTTCACCAACTCCTCCATGTCCGATGACACGAGGATGAGGTCATCCACGTAGAGGACCACAATCTGGTGCAACCCCGGCTGCTTTCGCACGTACACGTTGTGATCCGCCTCGCAGCGCTTGAAGCCAAGCCCGGCCATGAAGCCGTCCATTTTCAGGTACCACATGAGTGGCGCTTGCTTCAGCCCGTAGAGCGCCTTGCGAAGCCGGCACACCTTCCCCGGCGGCGCGTCCACCCCCTCCGGCACCTCCATGTAGACCTCCTTGTCCAGGTCGCCGTTGAGGAATGCGGTTTTTACATCCATTTGGTGGACTTCATAGTCGCGCGCCGCCGCCACTGAGAGGATGGAACGGATGGAGGTGAACTTCGCCACCGGTGCGAAGGTTTCGTCGTAGTGTTCTCCCTTTCGCTGGGCGTACCCCTTCGCCACCAGCCGCGCGTTGTACCGCTCCACCTTCCCCTCCTTAGTGAGCTTCTTCTTGAAGATCCACTTGGAGCTGATGATTTTTGCACCCTCCGGTCTGTCAATTAGCTGCCAAGTGTCGTTCTCTTCGTGGGAGGCAAGCTCAGATTTTATGGCTCCCTCCCACTCAGCCCCATCCTTCTCCTGCAACGCCTCCTTGACGGTCTCGGGCTCCTCTTGCGCAAAGAACGCTCGAGCAAACCCAGTCCAGGTGCCCTGCGCGGCATCGTATCGTTTTGCCGTCCTTCTTGTGCGTCCGCTTCGCCAGGGCTGCTGTTGTTGAGGCTGCTGCTGCTGCTGCTGCTGCTGCCCTCTCGCGGCGACACTTGCACCGCTGACCTGCTCCCCCTCTCTTGGGGACTGTGGAGATGCGGGCTCACTCCCCGCCTCCTCGTTCAGCTCCACTGCTACCGGCGCTTCGGACTCATCGTCCGACTCGGCTGAATGCAAATCAGCCGCTCCCCCATCCCTCGGATGGTTGTCGCCGGTTGGAGCCGCTTGGACGTCACCCTCTTTTGCGTCCTCCGGCGTCTCTCCCTCGAGGAGTGGCAGCCACTCCCCACGCTTGGAGAGACCCGCGACCTTGTCCGTCCAACGACTCTCCTCGTCAAACGTGACGTCGTGACTCTTCACGATCTGCTGCCTCCGCGGGTCGAAGAGC
>SZWC01024624.1:18756-34985 GCA_023375785.1 Penium margaritaceum | reverse complement strand
ATCCTGAATTACAACAATCTCCGCCCTGCTTTAGTTATCTTGGGCTTGCTCCAACTGTCTTGACCTTGCTCCAGTTGTCTTGGGCTTGCTCTAGTTGTCTTGGCCTTGCTCCTGTTGTTTTGGACATGCTCCAGTTATCTTAGGCTTGCTCCAATTGTCTTGGGCTTGCTTGAGTTGACATGGCCTTGCTCCAGTTGTCTTGACCTTACCCGAGTTGTTTTGGGCTTGATCAAGGTGCCTTAGGTTTTCTCCAGTTGTCTTGGCCTTGCTCCAGTTTTCTTGGCCTTGCTCCAGTTTTCTTGGCCTTGCTTCAGTTGTCTTAGGCTTGCTCAAGTTGTGTTGGTCTTGCCCCAGTTGTATTGGGGTCGCTCCAGTTGTCTTGGGCTTGTTCCAGTTGTCTTGGCCTTGCTCCAGTTGTCCTGGCCTTGCTCCAGCTTTCTTGGCCTTGCTCTGGTTGTTTTGGCCTTGCTCAAGTGGTCTTGGCCCTGCTCCAGTTCTCTTGGCCTCTACTCTAGTTGTCTTAGGCCTGCTCCTGTTGTCTTGGGCTTGCTCCAGTTTTCTTGGCCTTGCTCCAGTTGTCTTGGCCTTGCTCTACTTGTGTTGGGCCTGCTCCAGTTGTCTTGTGCTTGCTCAAGTTGTCTAGGGCTTGCTCCAGTTTTCTTGGCATTGCTGCAGTTATCCTGGCCTTGCTCCAGTTTTCTCGGGCCTACTCCTGTTGTCTTGGCCTTGCTCCAGTTGTCTTGGCCTTGCCCCAGTTGTGTCGGGCATGCTCCAGTTGTCTTTTGCTTGCTCAAGTTGTCTTGGGCTTGCTCCTGTTTTATTGGCCTTGCTCCAGTTCTGTTGGCCTTGCTCCAGTAGTCTTGGGCTTGCTCCATCTTTCTTGGCCTTGCCCTAGTTGTCTTGCCCTTGCTCCAGTTGTCTTGGCCTTGCTCCAGTTGTCTTGGGCTCACCCCAGTTGTCTTGGGCTTGCTTCAATTTCCTTGGGCTTGCTCCTGTTGTCTTGGGCTTGCTCCAATTGTATTGGCCTTGCTCCAGTTTGCTTGGCCTTTGTCTTGGGCCTGCTCCAGTTGTCTTGGGCTTGCTTCAGTTGTATTGGCCTTGCTCCAGTTGTCTTGGGCTTGTTTCAATTGTCTTGGGCTTGCTCCAGTTGTATTGGCCTTGCTCCAGTTTGCTTGGCCTTTGTCTTGGGCCTGCTCCAGTTGTCTTGGGCTTGCTTCAGTTGTATTGGCCTTGCTCCAGTTGTCTTGGGCTTGTTTCAATTGTCTTGGGCTTGCTCTAGTTGTCTTGGCCTTGCTCCAGTTGTCTTGGGCTTGCTCCAGTTGTCTTGGGATTGATCCAGTTTTCTTGGGCTCGCTCGAGTCGTCTTGGGCTTGCTCCAGTTGTATCAGGCTTGCTCCTGTTGTCTTGGGCGTGTTCCAGGTGTCTTGGCCTTGCTCCAATTATCTTTGGCTTACTCCAGTTCTCTTTGGCTTTCTCCAGTTGTCTTTGCCTTCCTCCAGCTGTCGTGAACTTGCTCTAGATGTCTAGGGCTTGCTCCAGTTGACTTGGGCTTGCTCTAGTTGTCTTAAGGTTGCTCCAGTTTTCTTGGCCTTGCTCTAGTTGTCTTGGCCTTGTTCCTGTTGTTTTGGGATTGCTCCAGGTGTCTTGCGCTTGCTCTAGTTCTCTTGGCCTTGCTCCAGTTTTCTTTGGCTTGCTCCAGTTGTCTTGGGTTTGCTCCAGTTGTCTTGGGCTTGCTCAGTTGTCTTGTCCTTGTTATATATTTGTCATGTTACATATTTGTCATTTTACATATTTTTCATCTTATATACTTTATCATTTCCTTTATTTGTCACTACATATTTTGTACTCTATGTATTTGTCATCTCACATATTTTTCAGTTTACATATTTATCATTTTAAACATTTATCGTTTAATATATATTTCATTTACATATTTGTCACTTTATACATTTGTCATTTTACATATTTGTGACTTTACAAATTGGTCATCTAACATAATTGTGATCTTACATATATTTCACTTTATATATTTGTCATTTTACATATTTGTAATTTTACATGTGTCATTTTACATGTCTGTCACTCTGTACATTTGCAATATCATATATTTTTCATTTTAGATATTTGTCATTTTTGCATATTTGCCATTTCCTATATTTGTAACTTGAGATATTTTTCACTTTATATCTTTTTCTTTTTTGCATGTTTGTCTTTTTCCATGATTGTCATTCCAAAGGTTTTTCACTTTATATATTTTTCATTCATGTATTTTTCATTTTACATACCTGTCACTTAAAATATTTTTCATGTTATGTATTTCTCGTGTTTCATGTTTGTCATTTTAAATATCTGTCAATTTACATATTTGACATATTATACATGTCATTGAATAGGTGTGTAATTCTACATATCTTGCATTCTACATATTTGTCATATTGAATATTTGTAATTGTACATATATTTCATTTTACATATTTGTCATTGTAAATATTTTCCATGTGATGTTTTCGTCATTTTAAATGTTTGGCACTTTACATATTCGTCACTTTATATGTTTTTTTATTTCAGATATTTGGTAGTTTTACAGAGTTGTCATTTCATAAGTTTTCCATTTGAAATATGTGTGATTTTACATGTTTACCGAGAATTGTACTTGTCATTTTATACATTTCTCATTTTACATATTTTGGATGTTATATATGTGTCATTTTACATATTTGTAATTGTCCATAGTTGTCATTTGACATATTTGTCATTTGGTTTATTTGTCATTTTACATATTTGTCCCTTTATAAAACTTTCATTTTACATGTTTTGCATCGGAAATATTTGTCACTTCGTATAGTTGTCATTCTATATGTTGTTAGATTTACATATTTTTCATGTTATATATTAGTCAATTTACATGTTTGTAATTCTATACGTGTCACTGTACATTCTTTACATATTACATATTTGTTCATTTATATGTTTGTCATTTTACATGTTTTTTCATCTTAAATGTTTGTCATTTCCATCATTGTCATCTTATATATTTGTCATGTTACATTTTTTCATTTCTTATACATGTCATTTCACTTATTTGTCATTTTGTGTACTTGTCATTTCATGTATTGGTCATTTTGTATATTTTTCAATTAATATCGTTTCTATCTGACATGTTTTTCATTCGGTATATTTGTCATATTAGGTATTTGTCACTATATACATTTTTCATGTGACATATTTGTCATTTTACGTATTTGATATTTTAAACATTTTTTCATTTTACATATTTTTCATGTTACATGTCTGTCTGTATATACATCTGTAATTTTGTATACTTGTCATTTTATGTATTTGTCATGTCATATGTTTATAATTTTCCATATCTGCCATTTAATATATTTTTCATTTCATATACTTGTCATTTTACAACTCCGGACAGTTCTGTACAACCTTATAAAACTCGTACGGATAGCTCCGTACAACTCCGTACAACTGCATACAACTCTGTACAACTCCATAAAGCACTATAAGATGATTCTACAACTTGATACAAATCCATACAACTCTGTAACACTCCGTACAACTCCATAAAACTATGTACAACGCCGTACACCTCCCTTGAACTCCATAAAACTCTGTACCACTCCGTACAACTCTATAAAACTGGACCAAGCCCAAGACAACTGGAGCAGGCCCAATACAAATCAAGGAAGGCCAAGACAACTGGAGCAAGGCCAAGATAACTGGAGCAACCCCAAGAGAAGAGCAAGGCAAAGACAGCTGGAGCGAGTTCAAGAAAACTGGAACAAGGCCAAAACAACTGGAGCGTGCCCACAACAACTAGAGCAAGCCCAAGACAACTTTGGAAAGGCCAAGACAAATGGAGAAAGCCCAACACAATTGGAGCAAGGCCAATACAACTGAAGCAAGCACAAGACAACTGGATCAAGCCCAAGACAACTGGAGCAAGCCCAAGAAACCTGGAGAAAGGCCAAGACAACTGGAGCCAACCCACCAGACCTAGAGCAAGCCCAAAACAACTGGAGCAAGGCCAAGACAACTAGAGCAAGCCCAAGACAACTNAGTTGTCATTTCATAAGTTTTCCATTTGAAATATGTGTGATTTTACATGTTTACCGAGAATTGTACTTGTCATTTTATACATTTCTCATTTTACATATTTTGGATGTTATATATGTGTCATTTTACATATTTGTAATTGTCCATAGTTGTCATTTGACATATTTGTCATTTGGTTTATTTGTCATTTTACATATTTGTCCCTTTATAAAACTTTCATTTTACATGTTTTGCATTGGAAATATTTGTCACTTCGTATAGTTGTCATTTTATATGTTGTTAGATTTACATATTTTTCATGTTATATATTAGTCAATTTACATGTTTGTAATTCTATACGTGTCACTGTACATTCTTTACATATTACATATTTGTTCATTTATATGTTTGTCATTTTACATGTTTTGTCATCTTAAATGTTTGTCATTTCCATCATTGTCATCTTATATATTTGTCATGTTACATTTTTTCATTTCTTATACTTGTCATTTCACTTATTTGTCATTTTGTGTACTTGTCATTTCATGTATTGGTCATTTTGTATATTTTTCAATTAATATCGTTTTTATCTGACATATTTTTCATTCGGTATATTTGTCATATTAGGTATTTGTCACTATATACATTTTTCATGTGACATATTTGTCATTTTACGTATTTGATATTTTAAACATATTTTCATTTTACATATTTGTCATGTTACATGTCTGTCTGTATATACATCTGTAATTTTGTATACTTGTCATTTTATGTATTTGTCATGTCATATGTTTATAATTTTCCATATCTGCCATTTAATATATTTTTCATTTCATATACTTGTCATTTTACAACTCCGGACAGTTCTGTACAACCTTATAAAACTCGTACGGATAGCTCCGTACAACTCCATACAACTGCATACAACTCTGTACAACTCCATAAAGCACTATAAGATGATTCTACAACTTGATACAAATCCATACAACTCTGTAACACTCCGTACAACTCCATAAAACTATGTACAACGCCGTACACCTCCCTTGAACTCCATAAAACTCTGTACCACTCCGTACAACTCTATAAAACTGGACCAAGCCCAAGACAACTGGAGCAGGCCCAAGACAAATCAAGGAAGGCCAAGACAACTGGAGCAAGGCCAAGATAACTGGAGCAACCCCAAGAGAAGAGCAAGGCAAAGACAGCTGGAGCGAGTTCAAGAAAACTGGAACAAGGCCAAAACAACTGGAGCGTGCCCACGACAACTAGAGCAAGCCCAGGACAACTTTGGAAAGGCCAAGACAAATGGAGAAAGCCCAACACAATTGGAGCAAGGACAATACAACTGAAGCAAGCACAAGAAAACTGGATCAAGCCCAAGACAACTGGAGCAAGCCCAAGAAACCTGGAGAAAGGCCAAGACAACTGGAGCCAACCCACCAGACCTAGAGCAAGCCCAAAACAACTGGAGCAAGCCCAAGAAACCTGGAGAAAGGCCAAGACAACTGGAGCCAACCCACCAGACCTAGAGCAAGCCCAAAACAACTGGAGCAAGGCCAAGACAACTAGAGCAAGCCCAAGACAACTAGAGCAAGCCCAAGACAACTGGAGCAAGGCCAAGCAAACTGGAGCAAGACCAAGACAACTGAAGCAAGGCCAAGACAACTGGAGGAATGCCAAGACAGCTGGAGCACGCCCAAGACAACAGGAGCAAGGCCAAGACAACTTGAGGAAGGCCAAGACAATTGAAGAAAGCCCACGACAACTAAGGCAAGCCCAAGACAAGTGGAGCAAGCCCAAGACAACTGTAGCAAGGCCAAGACAACTTAAGCAAGCCCAAGACAACGGGAGCAAGCCCAAAGCAACTGGAGCAATGCCAAGAAAACTCGAGCAAGCCCAAGACAAGTGGAGCAAGCCCAAGAAAACAGGAGCACTCCCAAGACAACTTAAAAGGCCACAAAAACTGGAGAAAGGCCAAAACAACTGGAGCAAGCCCAAGACAAATGGAGCAGGCCCAAGAAGACTGGAGCAAGGCCAAGACAACTGCAGCAAGGCCAAGACAAGTGGAGCAAGGCCAAGAGAGCTGGAGCAAGCCCAAGATAACTAGGGAAAGGCCAAGACAACTGGAGCAATCCAAAGACAACTGGGGAAAGGCCAAGACAACTGGAGCAAGACCAATAGAGCTGGAAAAGGCCCAAGAAAGCTATAGCAAGCTCAAGAAAACTGGAGCAAGCCCACGATAACTGGAGCAAGCTGAAGAAAACTGGATCAAGTCCAAGACAAGTGGAGCAGGGCCAAGACAAATTGAGCAAGTCCAAGACAACTGGAGAAAACCCAACACAAGTGGAGCAAGCCCAAGACAAGTGGAGCAAGTGTGAGAAACCTTGAGCAAGGCTTGGACAACTGGAGCAAGCCCAAGACACCTGGAGCAAGCCCAAAACAACTGGACCAAAGCCAGAACAACGGGAGCAAGGCCAATACTACTGGAGTAACCCCAAGACAACTGGAGTAAGCCGAAGAAAACTGAAACAAGTCCAAGAAAACTGGAGCAAGTCCAAGACAACTGGAGCAAGGCCAAGACAACAAGATGAAGCCCAAGAGAACTGGAACAAGCCCAAGACAACTGGAGCAAGGCCAAGACAAGTGGAGCAATCCCAAGACAACTGGAGCATGCCAAAGACAACTGGAGCAAGGCCAAGACAACTGGAGCAAGGCTAAGACAACTGGAACAAGGCCAAGACAGCTCCAGCAAGCTGGAGACAGCTAGAGCAAGGCCAAGAGAACCGGGGCAAGCCGAAGAAAACTTGAGCAAGTCTAAGACAACTAGAGCAAGGCAAAGACAACTGGAGCAAGCTCAGACGTATACGGAGCTGGTTGGACTGGTGCAAAGTTATATAGAGTTGTACGCACTTGTATGGAGCTGTACGGAATTGTACGGAGATATAGCAAAGTGCACGGAGTTGTATGGAGTTTCACAGAGCTGTACTGAGTTGTACGGATGTGGACGCGTTGTACAGAGCTGTACTAATCTGTACAGAGTTGTACGGAGTTGTATGGAGTTTTACGGAGTTGTACAGAGTTGTACAAAGTTGTACAGAGTTGTAGGGAGTTGTACGGAGCTATATGGAGTTATACAGAGTTGTACGGAGTCGAGCACAGTTGTACGGGGTTGTACGGAGCTGTACACAATAGTAAGGAGCTATATAGAGTTTTAGAGAGCAGTAACAAATTGTACGGAGTTGTACGGAGTTGGAAAATGTTATACAGAGATGTACGGAGTTTTATGGAGTTTTCACGAGTTGCACTGAGTTTTAGCCATTTATACAGAGTTGTACGGAGTAGTAAAATTTTTACTATGTTTTTCCATGTTTTATGGATCAGTAAGGAGTTGTATGGAGTTGTAGAAATTATTACGGAGTTTTAGAGTGTTGTATAGAGTTCTATAGCGTTTCACGGCGTGGTATGGAGTTGTGCGGAGTTCAATGGTATCGTACAACATTATACAGAGTTGTACAGAGTTGTACAATGGTGTACAGAGTCATACAGAGTTGTAGAGATATGTAAGGAGTTGTGCAAACTTCTTGCGAGTTGTATCATATTGTAGAGAGTTGTACGGAGTTGTAAAGAGTTGCACACATTTGTACGGAGTTGTACGGAGTTGTTCCAAGCTGTACGGATCTTGAAGGAGCTGTACGGAGTTGTACAGGATTGTATGCAGTTATACGGGGTTGTACGGAGCTGTACAAAGGTGTACGGAGTTGTACGGAGTTGTAGTGAGCTGCAAGGAGTTTTGCGGAGTTGTAGCAAGGAGTATGGAGTTGTACAGATTTTTGTAGAGTGATATGGAGTCGTACAAAGTTATGAATAATTGTACTTAGCTTTATGGAGTAGTATGGAGTTGTGCAGCGTTATAGCTAATTGTACGGAGTTGTATGGTTTTGTACGGGGTTGTACGGCATTGTACGGATCTGCACGGAGTTGTACAGAGTTGTACAGATCTGTGCAAAGTTTTACAGAGTTGTACAGAGTTGTACGGAGTTGTATGGAGATGTATGGAGTTGTACGAAGATGTATGGAGCAGTCAGAGTTGTACCAATTTGCACAGAGTTGTACAGAGTTGTACATACTTGTGAGAAACATTATGGACTCGTACACAGTTGTACGGCATTGGATGCAGTTGTAAGGAGTAGTATAGATTTGTACGGAGTTGTACGGAGTTGTATAATGTTGTACAGAGATTTACAGAGTTTTTCGAAGTTGTACAGAGTTGTGCAGATTTGAAGCAAGTTGGGAAAACGTTGTATGGAGTTACATCGAGTTGTACACAGTTGTATGGAGTTGTATGGAGTTTTACACAGCTATACAAAGTTGTACATAGTTGTACAGAGGTGTACAGAGTTGCAACAATTTTTACAAAGATGTATGAAGTTGTACGGAACTGTACTTAGTTGTACGGAGTTGTATGGATTTGTACAAAGTTGTATGGATTCATACAGTGTTGTACGGAGTTGTATGAAGTTGGAGTTTGTTGTACGAAGTTGTACAGAGTTGTGCGGAGTTGTATGGAGTTGTACAGAGCTATACCAAGTTTTAACAAATTATATGGAGGTGTACAATGTGTAGAGAGCTGTACAAATTGTACAGAGTTGTACGAACTTCTACAAAGTTGTGAGCAGCTGTACAGTGTTGTACAGAGGTGTACGGAGTTTTACGGAGTTCAACAGAGTTGTACGGAGTTTATCGGATTTGTAGCAAGTTGTACGGAGATGTACACCGTGAAGCAAAGTTGTACGTAAATGTACGGAGGTGTAAGGAGATGTACGGAGTTGTGATGAGTTGTACAGAGTGGTACAGAGCTGTATGGAGTTTTTAAGATTTGTTCATAGTTGTACTGAGTTGTACAGAGTTGAACAGAGTTGTACTAAGTCATACAAAGTTGTACAATTGTGTATGGGATTTTCAAGAGTTGAAGGGAGCTGAACAGAGATGTGCAGAGTCATACGAAGGTTTTTGGAGTTTAACACAAGTGTACGGAAAGGTAGAGATTTGTACACAATAGTTTGGAGTTGTAGCAAGTTGTAGCGAGTTCTAGCACTTTGTACGAAATTGTATGACGCTCTATGGAGCTGTACGGAGTTGTATGGAGTTGGACGGAGCTGTAGGAAGTTGTACAGAGTTTTACAGAGTTTTAAAGAGTTGTACAAAATTAAACAGAGTTATACGCATTTGTACGGAGTTGCATGGAGTGATTTGTACGGATTTGTACAGAGTTATACACAGCTGTATGAAGTTTTACATAGTCGTACGGCATTCTACAGGGTTGTACAGAGTTGTACGGAGTTGTACGGAGTTGCACAGAGTTGTAGCAATGTTTACAGAATTGTACGGAGTTGTATGGAGTTGCACGGAGTTGTAACAGTTTTTACAGAGTTGTCTTGGCCTTGCTCTACTTTTCTTGGCCTTGCTCCTGTTGTCTATGGCCTGCTCCAGTTGTCTTGGACTTGCTCCAGTTTCCTTAGCCTTGCCCCAGTTTTCTTGGCCTTGCCCCAGTTTACTTGGGCTTGTTTCAGTTGTATTGGGCTTGCTCCAGTTGTTTTGGCCTTGCTCCAGATTTCTTGGACTTGCACCAGTTGTCTTGGGCTTGCTCACGCTGTCTTGGGCTGGCTCCAGTTGTCTTGGCCTTGCTCCAGTTGTCTTGGCCTTACTACATGTGTTTTGAGCTTGCTCCATGTGTCTTGGTGCTTGCTCCAATTGTCTTGGCCTTGCTCCAGTTTTCTTGGGCTTACTCCAGTTGTCTTGTGCTTGTTCCAATTGTCTTGGGCTTGCTCCAGTTCTCTTGGCCTTGGTAAATTTGTCTCAGGCTTTCTCTAGTTGTCTTGGGCTTGCTCCAGTTGTCTTGTTGTTTCTCCAGTTGCCTTGGGCTTGCTCCAGCTGTCTTGGCCTTACTCCAGTTGTCCTGGCCTTGCTCCAGTTGTCCTGGCCTAGCTCCAATTGTTCTGGCCTTGCTCTAGTTGTCTGGGCTTTGCTCCAGATGTTTTGGGCTTGCTCCAGTTGTCTTGGGATTGCTCCAATTGTCTTGGGCTTGCTTCAGTTGTCTTGGGCTTGCTCTAGTTGTATTCGCTTTGTTCCAGTTGTCTTGGGCTTGCTCCAGGTGTCTTGGGCTTGCTTCAGTTGTTTTAGGCTTGCTCCAGTTGTCTTGGGCTTGCTCTAGTTGTATTCGCTTTGTTCCAGTTGTCTTGGGCTTGCTCCAGGTGTCTTGGGCTTGCTTCAGTTGTTTTAGGCTTGCTCCAGTTTTCTTGGCCTTGCTCCAGTTGTATCCGGCTTGCTCTATTCATCTTTGGCTTGCCCCAGTTGTCTTGGGGCTGCTCTGGTTGTCTTGGGCTTCCTCGGTTTGTCTTGGCCTTGCTCCAGTTGTCTTGGGCTTGCTCTAGTTGTATTCGCTTTGTTCCAGTTGTCTTGGGCTTGCTCCAGGTGTCTTGGGCTTGCTTCAGTTGTTTTAGGCTTGCTCCAGTTTTCTTGGCCTTGCTCGAACTTTCTTGGCCTTGCTATAGTTGTCTTGGGCTTGCTCCACTTGTCTTGGGCTTGCTCCAGTTGTATTGCGTTCGCTCCATTTGTCTTGGGCTTGCTCTGGTTGTCTTGGGCTTGCTCCTGTTGTCTTGGCCTTGCTCCAGTTGTATCCGGCTTGCTCTATTCATCTTTGGCTTGCCCCAGTTGTCTTGGGGCTGCTCTGGTTGTCTTGGGCTTCCTCGGTTTGTCTTGGCCTTGCTCCAGTTGTCTTGGCCTTGCTCCAGTTGTATCCGGCTTGCTCTATTCATCTTTGGCTTGCCCCAGTTGTCTTGGGGCTGCTCTGGTTGTCTTGGGCTTCCTCGGTTTGTCTTGGCCTTGCTCCAGTTGTCTTGGGCTTGCGCGAACTGTCGTGGCCTTACTTCAGTTGTCTTGGCCTAGCTCCAGTTGTCTTGGCCTTGCTCCATTTGTCTTTGCCTTGCTCCAGTTGCCTTGGGCCTGCTCCAGTTGTCTTGGGCTTGCTCGAACTGTCGTGGCCTTACTTCAGTTGTCTTGGCCTAGCTCCAGTTGTCTTGGCCTTGCTCCATTTGTCTTTGCCTTGCTCCAGTTGCCTTGGGCCTGCTCCAGTTGTCTTGGGCTTGCTTCATTTGGCTTGGCCTTGCTTCAGTTGTCTTGGCCCTGCTCCAGTTGTCTTTGGCATGCTCCAGTTGTCTTGGCCTTGCTACTGCTGTCTTCCGATTGCTCCAGTTTTCTTGGCCTTGCTCCAGTTATTTTGGCCTTGCTCCAGTTGTCTTAGGCTTGCTCCAGTTGTCTTGGGATTACTACATTTGTCTTGGCCTTGCTCTAGTTTTCTTGGACTTGCTTCATTTGTCTTGGGCTTGCTCCAGTTGTCTTGAGCTTGCTCCAGTTTTCTTGGCATTCCTCCAGTTGTCTTGGCCTTGATCCAGTTGTTTTCGGCTTGCTCCAGGTATCTTTGGCTTGCTCCAGTTGTCTTGGCCTTGCTCCAGTTGTCTTGAGCTTGCTCCAGTTTTCTTGGCATTCCTCCAGTTGTCTTGGCCTTGATCCAGTTGTTTTCGGCTTGCTCCAGGTATCTTTGGCTTGCTCCAGTTGTCTTGGCCTTGCTCCAGATTCCTTGGGTGTCCTCCAGTTGTCTTAGCCTTGCTCCAGTTGTCTTAGGCTTGCTACAGCTGTCTTGGGTTTGCCCCAGTTGTCTTGGGCTTGCTCCAGTTGTCTTGGGGTTGCTCCAGTTGTCTTGGGCTTGCTCCAGTAGTCTTATGCTTGCTCCGTCTGTCTTGGCCTTGCCCTAGTTGTTTTGGCCTTGCTCCAGTTGTCTTGGCCTCGCTCTAGTTGTTTTGGCATTGTTCCAGTTGTCTTGGGATTGCTCCAGTTGTCTTGGGCTTGCTCCAATAGTCTTGGGCTTGATCCTGTTGTCTTGGGCTTGCTTCAATGTTATTGGCCTTGCTCCAGTTGTCTTGATCTTGCTCCAGTTGTCTTGGGCTTGCTCCAATAGTCTTGGGCTTGATCCTGTTGTCTTGGGCTTGCTTCAATGTTATTGGCCTTGCTCCAGTTGTCTTGATCTTGCTCCAGTTGTCTTGGGCTTGCTCCAGTTGTCTTGGACTTGCTACAGTTGTTTTGGCCTTTCTCCTGTTTTCTTGGGATTGTTTCAGCTGTCTCGGTCTTGCTCCAGTTGTCTTGGCCTTGCTCCAGTTGTCTTGGGCTTGCTCCAGTTGTCTTGGACTTGCTACAGTTGTTTTGGCCTTTCTCCTGTTTTCTTGGGATTGTTTCAGCTGTCTCGGTCTTGCTCCAGTTGTCTTGCCCTAGCTCCAGTTGTCTTTGCCTTGCTCCAGTTGTCTTGGGCTTGGTCCACTTGTCTTGGGTTTGCTCCAGTTGTATTGGGCTTGCTCCAGTTGTGTTGGGCTTGCTCCAGTTGTCTTGGCCGTGCTCTAGTTGTCTTGGCCTTGCTCCAGTTGTCTTGGGCTTGGTCCACTTGTCTTGGGTTTGCTCCAGTTGTATTGGGCTTGCTCCAGTTGTGTTGGGCTTGCTCCAGTTGTCTTGGCCGTGCTCTAGTTGTCTTGGCCTTGCTCCACTTGTTTTTGGCTTGCTCTAAGTGTCCTGGCCTTGCTCCAATTATCTTTGGCTTGCTTCAGTTGTATTTGGATTGCTCCAGTTGTCTTTGCCTTGCTCCAGCTGTATTTGACGTGCTCCAATTGTCTAGGGCTTGCTCCAGTTGTCTTGGGCTTGCTGTAGTTGTCTTGGGCTTGCTCCAGTCTTTTTGGCCTTGCTCCAGTCTTCTTGGCCTTGCTGTAGTTGTTTTGGGATTGCTCCAGGTCTCTCGGGCTTGCTCTAGTTCTCTTGGCCTTGCTCCAGTGTTTTTGGGCTTGCTCCAGTTGTATTTGGCTTGCGCCACTTGTCTTGGGCTTGCTCCACTTGTAATGGCCTTGTTATACATTTGTCAACTTACATGTCTATCATTTTACACATTTATCTCTTTACACATTTTTCATCTTATATACTTTGTCATTTTCTATAATTGTCACTTAACATATCTCATTCTATATATTTGTCATTTCACATATTTTTCAGTTTACATATGCATCATTTTATATATTTGTCATTTGGTACTTTTTTAATTTTACATATTTGTCACTTTATTGATTTGTCATTTTACATACTTGTCATTGTATATATTCTTACATTTATGTATTTTCTTCCATATGTTTTTCATTTCATACATTTGTCATTTTGCATATTTGTAACTCTATAAATTGGTCATGGTACATGATTGTCATTTTACATAATTGTCAATTTATTCATTTGTCATTCTACATATTTTTCATTTCACATATCTTTCATTTTATACATCTTTCATTCTGTATATTTGTCATTTTGTATATTTTACATTTCTTATATTTGTCATTTTCCATAATTCACATTCTATGTATTTGTCATTTCAGAGATTTGTCATTCAACGTATTTGTCATTCTATTTATTGGTCAAATTACATTCTTGAAATTTCATATATTTGACATTTTCCATACTTGTCATTTTGTATTTTTATCAATTTACATATTTTTCATTTTATATCCTTTCATTTTACATTTATTCATTCTATGAATTTGTCAAGTTATACGTTTTTCATTGAACATGTCATCTTTAATAAGTGTCATTTTCCATATTCATCATTCAACATATTTGTCATTTAAAATATTTTTCATTTTATATTGATATTTTTCCGTATTTTCCACTCTATATTTTTGTAATTTCATGTATTTGTCATTTTACATATTAGTCATGTTAAGTATTTGTCATGTTGCATATTCACCATTTCATATATTTGTCATTTTAGGTATTTTTCACTGCATATATTTGTCATTTTACATATTTGTCACTTTCCACGATTGTCATTTCAAATTTATGTCATTAAAAATATTTGTCATTCACATACTTTTAATTTTACATATTTGTCATTTTAAATATTTTTCGTGTTAAATATTTGTTGATTTACACATTTGTCATTTTACATGTTTGTCTATTTGCATATTTTTCATTCTGCATACCTGTCATTTTGCATAATCATCATTTGATATATTTGTGTATGAAAGNTCATTCTATAAATTTGTCAAGTTATACGTTTTTCACTGAACTTGTCATCTTTAATAAGTGTCATTTTCCATATTCATCATTCAACATATTTGTCATTTAAAATATTTTTCATTTTATATTGATATTTTTCCGTATTTTCCACTCTATATTTTTGTAATTTCATGTATTTGTCATTTTACATATTAGTCATGTTAAGTATTTGTCATGTTGCATATTCACCATTTCATATATTTGTCATTTTAGGTATTTTTCACTGCATATATTTGTCATTTTACATATTTGTCACTTTCCACGATTGTCATTTCAAATTTATGTCATTAAAAATATTTGTCATTCACATACTTTTTATTTTACATACTTGTCATTTTACATATTTTTCATGTTAAATATTTGTTGATTTACACATTTGTCATTTTACATGTTTGTCTATTTGCATATTTTTCATTCTGCATACCTGTCATTTTGCATAATCATCATTTGATATATTTGTGTAAGAAAGATGTCCCCCCAGGTTCTTGAATGCTCATCAGGTCAGATTGAACTGCTCCTGCTCTGTTTGCTTCTGCTCATATGTATGAGAGTCCTGATTTGATCTTCCATCACACATGTGTACTGAGCGCATACTCCAAAAGCCTGAATTGCTTGTCACAAGAAGCTGGAACTCAAGATAGAAGTTCAGACAAATGACTGGAGAAAGAATCTCATCGAATCACTAAGGAAAGACAAAGGACAACATGATCTACTAAATACTCCGGTAGCTGTCTAGTGCTAAAAAACAATGCAAGTGTCGAAACAGTCCGGATCTTTCTGTCTTGCGTGATGTGTCCGCGCTCGACGTANGAGAGATTGGTAAATGTAGACCGCGATTTTACAAGATTTCCCAACTGCCCCTCTCTCTCTCACGGTCCATTGGTCAAGCATTCAAGCAGTCAAGCAGTGTGCTGCCGCTTCGCATGTATGTGTGTCTGGCAAACCAGAACATCAAGCATTTTGTTGCATAGCGAGGGCCGAGTCACATCACGTATGTGTGAGACCCATTTTCTTGCACACATCCAGGTGATTTTTAGTTTCAAGTGACTTTGTCAGGATGTCTGCTTCCTGTTGCTAGGTTTCCACATAGGTCATTTCCATTTTGCCTTTTTCCACTGCGTCTCGCACGTAGTGGTAGTGACGCTTCATGTGCTTTGTTCTGTCATGGAGCACGGGGTCTTCGGCCAAGGCAATTGCACTCTGATTATCACAGTAGATGACTCTCGGTTCCAACTGGTCAAAGCCCAGTTTGCCAAGTAGCATCCGAAGCCAGACAGCCTCTCGTGTGCACTCCCTCCGAGAAATGTACTCCGCTTCTGTCGATGATAGGGCAACGACGGATTGTTTCTTTGATCTCCAGGATACGGGACCCCATTGATTTTGAATACGTAGCCCGAAGTTGACCTGCTGTTGCTTTGATCTCCCAAGAGATCAGCTTCACAAAATCCAGTGAGGAGAGGACCTGTAGTTTTAGTATACCTGATGGACATGGCGGCAGTACTGCGCAAGTAGCGGATGCATCGCGTCGCAGCTGTGATGTGATCCTTGGTGGGGGCTTTGCAGCCTTGACTGAGGATTCCCACTGCATATGACAAGTCAGGGCGAGTTCCGACGGAGGCGTAGATCAGTAAACCCACCATGCTTGAATAGAGTTTGCATCAGTCGGAGATGCCAGCATATCTGGTGTTGCTGGCTTGGTGCGGCCGTTATTAGGCAGCAATGGGGTGGCGATGGCGGCAGCCTGGCCCAGGTTGAACTTTTCAGCCATACGTTGGACGTATGAAGCTTGAGAGAGAAGGACCTGGGGCTGAAACATGTCGTGCTTGACCTGGATCCCAAGGTAGTAGTTGAGTTGCCCCATATCGGCCATTTCAAAGACGAGAGCCAGCTGTTGTTTGAAGGTGGTGATGACAGGGAGAGATGGACCAAAGATGATGAGGTCGTCCACGTACAGAATCACACCCAAGGTGGACGGACCATGGCTAAAGTAGACAGAGTGGTCCAAATGGAGACGCTGCAGTTATTGAGTCAGGAAACATTTGTTG
>SZWC01024623.1:5579-37036 GCA_023375785.1 Penium margaritaceum | reverse complement strand
TGCCGTGTCACTATGTACTGAAGGTCTTTGTGCCTTGTAGTTGATAGCCAGTGTTCTCAAACCATTAAAACCCCCTCTTACTATGTGTGACTCTTGTTATGAGTTGTCAACGTTGACCACATGAAGTGAAATTCTTTGGTCATGGTCAGTGACATATGCATAGTTTGGTCGGTCACTCTACATGGTAGCCACATCATGCCACTACATATTGAAGCTCTTTGTATATGCGAATCGACAACAAGTATTCACAAACCATTGCTTCTCCCTCTGACCATTTGTGACTTGTGTTATGAGTTGTCAAAGTTGACCACACATAGTGATATTTTTTGTCATGGTCAGTGACACATGCCTACTTTGGTTGGTCATTGTGCATGGTAGCCACACCGGGCCACTACTTACTAAAGGTCCCTGTGCTTACTAGTTAATACCTGACTCGTATTATGAGCTGTCAATGTTGACAACACAGAGGGGATTTCTTTTGTCAAAGGCAATGCAAATGCCTATTTTGGTCGGAAGTTGTGCATGGTACGCACACCGTGCTACTATTTATTGAAGGTCATTGTACTTGCTAGTTGAAAACTTATCTTCCAAAACCATTGCTTCCCCCTCTGACCATTTGTGACTCGTGTTATGGATTGTGAACGTTGACAACCCTTACTGAAATTCTTTGGTCATGGTCAGTGACATATGCCTAGTTTGGTTGTTCCGACTGCAATGTGTAGTGGCACGAGTGGATGGTTTGGTCATGGTCAGTGACATATGCCTAGTTTGGTTGTTCCGACTGCAATGTGTAGTGGCACGAGTGGATGGTTTGGTCATGGTCAGTGACATGTGCATACTTTGGTTGGTCACTGTGCATGGTAGCCACACTGTGCCACTACAGATTGAAGGTCTTTGTACTTGCTAATTGAAAACTAGTATTCACAAACCATAGTTTCTCCCTCTCACCATTTGTGACTCGTGTTATGATTTGTCAAAGTTGACCACACACAGTGACATTCTTTGGTCATGGTGAGTGATACATGCCTACTTTGGTTGGTCTTTGTACATGGTAGCCACACCGTGGCATTACTCATTCAAGGTCCTTGTGCTTGCTAGTTAATACTTGGTGTTCCTAAATCATTCTCTCCTCCTCTGACCATTTGTGACTCGTATTATGACTTGTCAACATTGACCACACACAGCAGATTTCTTTGGTCAAAGGCAATACATATGCCTGCTTTGCTCGGTCATTATGTATGGTAGCCACACCATGCTACAACTTATTGAAGGTCGTTGTACTTGCTAGTCGAAAGCTAATATTTTGAAACCATTATTTTCCCCTCTGACCATCTGTGACTGGTGTTATGGGTTGTGAACATTGACCACCCATACTGAAATTCTTTGGTCATGGTCAGTGACACATGCCTAGTTTGGTTGTTCGGTGTGCATAGTAGCCACATCATGCGACTACATATTGAAGTTCTTTGTCCTTTCTAGTCAATACATAGGGTTCCAAAACCATTCCTCTCTCCCTCTTACCATTTGTGACTCGTGTTATGAGTTTACAATGTTGACCACGGGTTGTGGACTTCTTTGGTCATATTGAACGACGTATGCATCCTTTGGTTGGTCACTGTGCACACTAGCCACACCGCGCCACTACTTGTTGAATGTGTTTGTACTTGCTAGTTCATACCTAGTGTTCCCAACCCACATGCCTACTTTGGTTGGTAATTGTACATGGTAGCCACACCGTGCCAATTCTTATTGAAGTTCCATGTGCTTGGTAGCTAAAACCTGGTGTTCCCAACCCATTGTTTTCCCCTCTGACTATTTGTGACTCGTATTATGAGTTTTCACTGTTGACCCCACATAGCGGGTTTCTTTGGTCAAAGGCAGAACATATGCCTACTTTGGTCGGTCATTGTGCATGGTAGCCACACCATGGTACTACTTATTGAAAGACGTTGTACTTGCTTGTTGAAAACTAACATTCCAAAAACATTGTTTCCCCCTCTGACCACTTATGACTCGTGTTGTGGGTTGTGAACGTTGACCACCCATACTGAAATTATTTGGTCATGGTCAGAGAGATATGCCTAATTCGGTTGGTCACTATGCACGCTGGCCACACTGTACCTCTACCTATTGAAGGTCTTTGTACTTGCTAGCTGATAAGTGGCGTTCCCAATCCAATGTTTCCCCCTCAAACTACTTTTGACTTGTGTCATGAGTTTTCAACGTCGACCGCACACTATGGAATTCTATTGGTCATGGTTAGTGGCATATGCCTACTTTGGTTTGTCACTGTACATGGTTGCCATGCTGTGTCACTACGTACCGAAGGTCTTTATGCTTTCTAGTTGATAGCCAGTGTTCCCAAACCATTGTTACCCCCTCCAACTATATGTGAATCTTGTTGTGAGTTGTAAACGTTGACCACATGAAGTGAAATTCTTTTGTCATGGTCAGTGACACATGCATGCTTAAGTTGGCCACTATGCATGGTAGCCATATTGTACCACTACATATTGAATGTTTTTGTACTTGCTAATCGATAAGTAGTATTCACGATCCACGTTTTCCCCCTCTGACCATTTGTGACTCATGTTATGAGTTCTCAACGCTGACCACACATAGTGACATTCTTTGGTCATGGTCAGTGACAAATGCTTACCTTGGTTGGTCATCGTACATGGTATCCATACCATGCCCCTTTGAATTGAAGGTCCCTGTGCTTGCTAGTTGATACCCGGTGTTCCCAAACCATTGTTCCCCACTCTGGCCATTTGTGACTCTTTTTGTTTGTTGTCAACGTTGACCACACAGCAGATTTATTTGGCCAAAGGCAGTACATATGTCTACTGTGTTCGGTCATTATGCATGGTAGCCACACCGTGCTACTACTTCTCGAGGGTCGTTGTACTTGCTACTTGAAAAACAATATTCAAAGACCATTGTTTCCCCCTTTGACCATTTGTGCCTTGTGTTATAGGTTGAGAACGTTGACCACCCATACAAAAACTCTTTGGTCATGGTCTGTGACATATGCCTAGTTTGATTGTTCGGTGTGCATAGTAGCCACACTGTATCACTACGTATTTCTAGTCAATACATAGGGTTCCATACCCATTGTCTCTCCCTGTGACCATTCTCGACTCTTGTTATCAGTTGTCAATGTTGACCACACATAGTGGATTAAGTTGGTCATATGTCACATAGTGACATATGCATCCTTTGGTTAGTCACTATGCACGCTAGCCACACCGCGCCACAACTTGTTGAAGGTATTTGAACTTGCTGGTTGATAAGTAGTGGTCCCAACCCATTGTTTCACACTCTGACCATTGGTGACTTGTGTTATGAGTTTTCAAAGTGGACCACACACTGTGAAATTCTTTTGTTATGGTAAGGGGCATATTCCTACTTTGGTTGCTCATTGTGCTTGGTAGCCACAGCGTGCCACTACATATGGAAGGTCTGTGTACTTGTTGACAGATAACTCTTATTTACAAACCATTCTTTCCCCCTCTCACCATTTGTGACTCGTGCTATGAGTTGTCAAACCTGACCACACATAGTGACATTCTTTGGTCATGATCAGTGACGCATGCCTACTTTGGTTGGTCATTGTACACGGTAGCCACACCGTGCCACTACATATTGAAGGTCCCTGTGCTTGCTAGTTGATATCCGGTGTTTCAAACCATTGTTTTCCCCTCTGACCATTTGTAACTTGCATTATGAGTTGTCAATGTCGACCACACACAGCGGATTTCTTTTGTCAAAGGTAGTACATATGCCTACTTTGGTTAGTCAGCGTGCATGGCAGCCACATCGTGCTACTACTTATTGAAAGTCATTGTACTTGCTAGTTGAAAACTAATACTCCGAAACCATTGATTCACCCTCTGACCATTTATTACTCGTGTTATGGATTGTGAACGTTGACCACCCATAATGAAACTCTTTGGTCATGGTCAGTGACATATGCCTAGTTTGGTTGTTCGGTGTATATAGCAGCCACACCGTCACACTACGTACTGAAGTTTTTTGTCCTTTCTAGTCAATACAAAGGGTTCCCAAACAACTTTCTCTCCCTTAGACCATTTGTGACTCGTGTTATGCGTTGTCGATGTTGACCACACATAGTGGATTTCTTTGGTCATAGTCAGTGACACATACATCTTTTTGTTGGTCACGGTGCACGCTAGCCATACCGTGCCTCTACTTGTTGAAGGTGTTTGTACTTGCTTGATTATAACTAGTGTTCCCAACCCATTGTTTGCCTCTCTGACAATTTGTGACTTGTATTATGAGTTTTCAACGTTGATCACACATTACAAATTTCCTTTGGTCATGGTAAGTGGCATATGCATACTTTGGGTTGTCATTGTACATGGATGCCATGCCATGTCACTATGTACTGAAGGTCTTTGTGCTTTCTATCTGATGGCCAGTGTTCCCAAACCATTGTTACCCCCTTTGACTATCTTTGAATCTTGTTGTGAGTTGTCAACATTTTCCACATGAAGTAAAATTCTTTGGTCATAGTCAGTGACATATGCATGCTTTGGTTGGTCACTTTTCATGGTAGCCACACTCTACCACTACATATTGAATGCCTTTGTACTTGCTCATCGATAACTAGTATTCACAAACCATTGGTTTCCCCTCTCACCATTTGTGACTCGTCTTACGAGTTATAAACGTTGATCACACACAGTAACATTCTTTGGTCATGGTCAGTGCCATATGCCTACTTTGGTTGGTCATTGTACATGGTAGCCATACCATGGCACTAAAGATTGAAGGTCCCTGTGCGTGCTAGTTGATACATGGAGTTCCCAAACCATTGTTTCCCCCTCTAGCCATTTGTGACTTGTATCATGAGTTGTAAAAGTTGACCACACATAGTTGATTTCTCTGGTCAAAGGCACTACATATGCCTACTTTTGTCGGTCATTCTGCATGGTAGCCACAACGTTCTACTACTCATTGAAGGTCGTTGTACTTTCTAGTTGAAAACTAATTTTCTGAAACCATTGTTTACTCCTATGATTGTTTGTGACTCGTGTTATCGGTTGTGGACGTTGACCACCCATACTAAAATTCTTTGGGCTTGGTCACTGACATCTGCCTAGTTTGGTTGTTTTGTGTGCATTGTAGCCACACTGTGCTACTACGTATTGAATTCCTTTGTCCTTTCTAGTCGATACATAGGGTTTCAAAACCATTGTCTCTCCCTCTGACCATTTGTGGCTCGTGTTATGAGTTTTTAATGTCGAGCACACGTAGTGGACTTCTCTGGTCATATTCAGTGACATGTGTATCCTTTGGTTGGTCACTGTGCACGCTAGCCACACCGTGCCACTGCTTGTTGAAGGTCCTTGTACTTGCTAGTTGATAACCAGTGTTCCCAACCCGTTGTTTCCCCCTCTGACCATTTGTGACTTGTGTTATGAGTTTGCAATGTTGACCACACAAAGTGCAATTCGTTTGGTCATGGTTGGTGGGATACGCCTACTTTGGGTTGTCTTTGTACATGGTTGCCACGCCGTGTAGCTACGTACTGAATGTATTTATACTTTCTAGTTAATAGCCAGTGTTCCCAAACAATTATTACCCCTTCCGACTATCTGTGACCCTTGTTATGAGTTGTCAACATTCACCAGATGAAGTGAAATGCTTTGGTCATGGTTGATGATATATGTACCCTTTGGTTGGTCCCTGTACATGGTAGCCATACTGTGCCACTACATATTGAAAGTCCGTGTACTTGCTTATGAATAACAAGAATTCACAAACTGTTGCTTCCCCCTTTGACCATTTGTGACTCGTGTTATGAGTTGTCAAAGTTGACCACACATAGTGACAGTCTTTGGTCATGGTCAGTGACACATGCCTACTTTGGTTGGTCATTGTACATGATAGCCACATCGTTTTGCTTCTTATTCATGGTCATTGTGCTTGCTAGTTGATACTTGGTGTTCAAAGACCATTGTTTTTGCCTCTGCCCATTTGTGACTCGTATTATGTGGTTTCAACGTTGACCACACATAGCGGATTTCGTTGGTAAAAGGCAGTACATATACCTAGTTTGGTCGGTCACTATGCATGGTAGCCACAGCGTGCTTCTACGTATTGAAAGTCGTTGTACTTGATACTTGAAAAGTTATATTCCGAAACCATTGTTTCCCCCTCCAACCATTTATGACTTGTGTTATTGGTTCTGAACGTTGACCACCTATACTGATATTCTTTGGTCATGGTCAGTGACATATGCCTAGTTTGGTTGTTTCGTGTGCATAGCAACCACACTGTGCGACTACGTATTGAAGTTGTTTTTCCTTTCTAGCCAATACATAGGGTTCCAAAACTATTTTCTCTCCCTCTAACCATTTGTGACTCCGTTATGAGTCATCAATGTTGACCACACATAGTGGATTTCTTTGGTCATAGTCAGTGACATATGCATCCTTTGGTTGGTCCTTGTGCGGGCTCGCAACACCGTGCCTCTACTTGTTGAAGGTGTTTGTACTTGCTAGTTGATAACTAGTGTTCCGAGCCCATTGTTTCCCCTCTGACCATTTGTCACTCGTGCTATGAGTTTTCAACGTTGACCACACACTATGAAATTCCTTTGGTCATGGTTAGTGGCATATGCATACTTTGGGTTGTCACTGTACATGGTTGCCATGTTGTGTCACTACGTACTGAAGGTAACGATGTAAACCAAAAACCAATACTCGAGACCTGAAATTGCAATTCCGAGTCTGGACCCAGACTCGCGAGTTTGAGTCTGCAATCTTCGTGTCTGAAAACTCGCGAGTCCGGGACTCGCGAGTCCGAGGGGGGNGCAACACCGTGCCTCTACTTGTTGAAGGTGTTTGTACTTGCTAGTTGATAACTAGTGTTCCGAGCCCATTGTTTCCCCTCTGACCATTTGTCACTCGTGCTATGAGTTTTCAACGTTGACCACACACTATGAAATTCCTTTGGTCATGGTTAGTGGCATATGCCTACTTTGTTTTGTCACTGTACATGGTTGCCATGCCGTGTCACTACGAACTTAAGGTAAGGATGTAAACCAAAAACCACTACTCGAGACCTGAAATCGCAATTCCGAGTCTGGACCCAGACTCGCGAGTTCGAGTCTGCAATCTTCGTGTTTGAAAACTCGCGAGTCCGGGACTCGCGAGTCCGAGGGGGGGGGACGGGGAGGGGGGGTGGGCAGCGGAAAATCAGCCAACATCCAGTTTGACCTCTGCTTGCACAATAAATGTATACAAAATCTTTCGGCCCGTGTACCCCTGCCCTGAGCCACTGATTGGTTTGGTCAGTCACCCCCAAAAGTCTCTAGGAAGGATGGAACTCTAGCTCACTGCGAGCGTAGGGTTTCAAGCCAATATACTCAATGAGGACGTCAGTGTTGCAAGCTGCACCTACAGGTCCACCCTGCACCTTTGGATACACCACGCATCGATCGCCCCACCCGCGAAGGCTTCACCCGTCCTACAGCAGCCATGGCTCAAGCACCCATGCAATAGCAAGAGCAGCAGCAGCTGCTGCCGCAACTGCATCAAACGCAATCCCCTCGCACTTCGGCTTCCAAGCCAGGGGGTCACTTGTCCAGGCAACAATCAACGCCCAGGGATGCGTGGATCTATGGAAGTGGAAGCTGAGCGTCATGAGGAATGTAGTGACCTATGTGGTCATCGCGGGTGAGCCACGAGCTGCATGTACGCTGTGCCCTCGGGGGACCGGACCGAAGGGGATGTTTGCCTTGACCGACAGCAACACGTCAACCATGTGGAAACACTTGAGGAAGAACCATCACGAGAAGTGGAAGGAGCTCAAGGCCTTGGAGGCTCAATAGAACCTGCTGAACGCAACGAGGAAGGCTGTCTCGATAGCTGCTGAGGTGGACGGTACAAACCCCGCGGTTGCTCGTGGTGCTGCGGGTGTAGGGCTGGTGTTCAACAAGAGGCAGTTTGATTCTTGCATCTGGAAACATGTTGTGGACAAAAATGTAACATTTTTGAGCATGGAGTCTGCTTGGCTGAGGGTAGCCTTCTTGTACTACAACCCCTTGGCCATCTTGCTGGGGAGAATCACTCTCACACGGCTCATCAAGTCAGGTGCCACTGCTTTCCGCAAAAGACTCTGCAAGATGTTTGCTCTGCTTGTGTCTAGGGTGTCTTTCACCATGGACGGGTGCCTAAGTGATGCCAACCATAAGTACCTAGGTGTGACATGCCACTGGCTTGCTGACTGCAAGCTACAGAGCGTTGCATTGGCGTTTCTGTCTTGATCAGAGGACGCCTCAGCTGCCAGTGTTTTTGACCACTTCTCATCTGTCCTTAAGGAGTGGGGTCTGTGGGAGAAGATCTACTGCTTGAAAGTGGACAAAGACAATGTCAACAACGGCGTCGTTGATAACTTCTTGGTGCTGCAAAATGACCACTTCACAAAAGATGGACACATTTGATGCATGGGGCACGTGTTGAACCTTGCTGTGAAGGATTTGATTGCTGTGGAGGAGGTGGATAAGCATCTGCGGGCAGCCAGGGACATTGTGAACCACGTGAGCCACTCGGCAAAGCGGGAGACCTCACTCATCAACGCATGCCAGGCCCGCGGGGTCAACTATCTCTCCCTTCACCTTGACACACCAACGAGGTGGAACAGCACAGTGGACATGTGCGAGAGGGTTGTTAGGATCAAGGAGGTTCTGGACGAGTGGCTGCAGCCACGGGATCTGGCCTTGATCCCAAGTGGGCAGGGTTGGGAGCTGCTTCGGATGGTCGTTGCCATCTTGAAGCCCTTCAAGGGCTTTACCGCCGACATTAGCGGGCAACAGTATCCCATGGTGTCCCTTGTGCTCCCCTTCTTCAGCACAATTTTGCAAAAGCTCTTTGTGTGGTGCGTGAAGGCCGCGAAGGCACTGGAGAAGAAGCAGAAGAAGCAATCGCTGGACTGCACCGACAAGCTGCTCATCACGCTGCACCCCGGTTTTGTAAGCTGCACTGACAAGGTGCAGTTTGTGCTGGACATCTTTGTGCTCGTTTCTATGCGTTCATATACATATGAGCTTAATTGTGCGTGCATCTGTGTGTGATTCTGTGCTTGTGTGCAGCTGGAGAAGTACGTGAAGAAGGCGACGATACGTCATGTGGTGGCCACGGTCGTGGATCCGAGGTTCCATTTTTGGTTCTTCGAGCGTGTCCACAAGGTGAACTACGCTTGTTGTCCGCACTACTGCTTGGTTGTCTCTGCATGGTGTCTGATTGCCTTGTCCCTGTTTTGCAGCTGCTGGGCATCAAGTCTAGCATGGAGCTAGAGGTCAAGGTCCTTCAGTTCATGAGGTCGTACTTCACGCGCACGCAAGAGAGGTGCAGAGCAGAAGTAGCTTCTACCAAGGCTGTAGTAGGAGCCAAGGCCGCTGTTGGAGCGGCCATGGATGACCAAGAAGACAAGGACATGGCAGAGTCCAGCAACGCCCCAGCCACCACGCCAAGTGTGACCAGCAGCCAACAGCAGCTGAGCTCTCCAGCAGCAACAGTAAAGAAAGGGCGTGGCAAGTAGAAGCGGCAGATCATGCTCAAGGCTGCCTTGCAAGATCCCATGGATGAGTTGTACAAGGAGCCGAAAGCAGAGGTGCAAGTGATAGTGCCAGACACATTCGAAGCAGAGGTGGAGGAGTACAAGAAGAGTACTAGGGATGGCATGAAGTGTGACGTGCTCAAGTTCTACAAGAAGCATGAGGCATAGTACCCAACCTTTGCACCAAATGTCATGGATGTGCTCGCCGTTCCAGCAACAAGCACACCGTCAGAGAGGATGTTTCCTTGGGTGGCAGGCTGGTCACGGACTTTCGACACTCCCTATCATAGATCACAGTACAGGACCTGCTCTGCTTTTAAGACATGGATCAATGATCCAGCCTTGAAGAACTTCCTAGTTGAGCCAAATGGCACAGTGGCCGAGGAGCTCCTCGAGATTGAGGAGAAGGAGAAAGCCGCCCGGCGGGCTGTAAGGTGTGTTGTTCTCTGTTTTCTGTATTCTACTGTCATGATTCCTCATATGTTGTCTAGGTATCTAACACTTTGCCATGGTGTTGTTTTCAGGAAAGCATTGAAGGCAGCCCAGAATCCTACAGAGGGAGACAAGCACCCGGAAGGGGATGCTTGAGCAACAGAAGTGGATGCAAACAAAGAGCAAGACACAAGTGACAGCTCATCCTCCTCAGAGGATGACAACAACGACGAGGATGATGAAGATGGGTTCTTTCAGGTTGAGCCGGAGAAAGACGGGGAGGGTGGAGAGGATGATGATGTGCTAGAGGTGGGCTAGGGAATGCATAGCTGAGTCATCAGTGTCAGCACTCTGATTTCACAAGTTCATTAGTTTGAAATTCTTTTCTGATCAGAAGCTATCTCCATTGAATCTCTTGTGTTGTTTTGGCTGAAGACAAAAAGCTGAACACATATTGTTTCCATTTCCATGACTGTTCTTAGGAAATGTTGTAACAGAATGAATTTGTAGAACTCCACAAGTTGTAAAAGAAGACACTATGTGGTTTGAACAGGTTTTACAAGCCCTAGGTCCAAGGGTGAACCATGGGTGGACATGTTTATTCACTTATGTGGGCTGCCTCTGTATGAACTGCCTTGCAACGGCAACATCTAGATGTTGAACTATGAAAACACAGTGGAAAACATGTCCCGTGAATCACGAGGCATCGGATTTACACACATGTCTTACAGTATGCCTGGACTCACGAGTACACTGTA
Organism: Penium margaritaceum; assembly: GCA_023375785.1. Lineage (NCBI taxonomy): Eukaryota > Viridiplantae > Streptophyta > Zygnematophyceae > Desmidiales > Peniaceae > Penium > Penium margaritaceum. The sequence goes on along the minus strand of SZWC01024623.1, from coordinate 26,258 downwards.
GTGGACTTGCGAATACAAAGACTCGTGAGTTCGGTCGAAGACTCGCGAGTGCAAGTCTGAGGCTGGACTCGGACTCGCAGGTCAATTCTTTCCCTCCGAATTACGACTCCGGACTCGTGTACACCCTTAACTGAAGGTCTTTGTGCTGTCTAGTTGATAGTCAGTGTTCCCAAACCATTGTTACCCCCTATGACTATTTGTGACTCTTGTTGTGAATTGTAAACGTTGACCACATGAAGTGAAATTCTTTGGTCATGGTCACTGACATATGCATAGTTTGGTTGGTCACCGTGCATGGTAGGCAAGCTGTGCTACCAAAAACTGAAAGTATTCGTACTTGCTGATTGATAACTAGTTTTCACAAACCATTGTTTCCCCCTCAGACCATTTGTGACTCATGTTATGAGTTGTCAATGTTGACATCACATAGTGTTATTCTTTGGTAATGGTGAGTGACACATGCGTGCTTTGGTTGGTCATTGTACATGGTAGTCACACTGTGCCACTACTTATTGAAGGTCCTTGTGCTTGCTGGCTGAAACCTGGTGTTCCCAATCCATCATTTTCCCCTCTAACCATTTGTGACTTTTATTATAAGTTGTCAACCTTGACCACACACAGCAGATTTCTTTGGTCAAAGGCAGTACATATGCCTACTTTGGTAGGTCACTGTGCATGGTAGCCACACTGTGCTACTACTTATTGAACTTTGTTGTACTTCCTAGATGAGAACTAATATTACAAAACCATGGTTGTGAGTGGTTGCAAGTGATTACGAGTGGTTATAAGTGGTTGCGAGTGATTATAAGTGGTTGTGAGTGATTGCGAGTAGTTGAAAGTGATTGCGAGTTGTTGCGAGTGGTTGCGAGTGGTTGCAAGTGGTTGCGAGTGGTTGTGAGTGGTTGCAAGTGGTTCTCAGTGGTTGCGAGTGGTTAGGATTTGTTGCCAGTGGTTGTGAGTGGCTGCAAGTGGTTGTGAGTGGTTGTGAGTGGTTGCGAGTGCTTGTGAGAGCTTGCAAGTTGTTGTGAGTGGTTGTGAGTGGTTGCGAGTGGTTGCAAGTTGTTGCAAGTGGTTACGAGTGGTTGCGAGTGGTTGCAAGTGGTTGCGAGTGGTTGGGAGTAGTTGTAAGTGGTTGCAAGTGGTTCCAAGTAGTTGCGAGCGGCTCCGAGTGGTTGTGAGTGGTTACGCATGGTAGTTGAGAGTGGTTGCTAGTGGTTGTGAGACGTTGCCAGTGGTTGCGAGTGGTTACAAGTGATTGCGAGTGGTTGCGAGTGGTTGCGAGTGGTTGGGACTGGCTGTGAGTGGTTATGAGTACTTGCGAGTAGTTCCCAGTGGTTGCGATTGGTTGTGAGCGGTTGCGAGTGGTTGCTACTGGTTGGGAGTGGTTGCGAGTGGTTGCAAATTGTTTGCAAGTGGTTGCAAGTAGTTGCGAATTGTTGCGAGTGGTTGTGAGTGGTTGCAAGTGGTTGCGAGTGGGAGGGAGTGGTTGCAAATGCTTGGGAGTGGTAGCGAGTGTTTGGGATTGGTTGCGAGTGGTTGCGAGTGATTTCGAGTGCTTGCAAGTGGTTGCGAGTGGTTGCAAATGGTTGTGAGAGGTGGCAAGTGGTTGTGAGTGGTTGCATGTGGTTGCAAGTGGTTCGGAGTGGTTGCCAGTGGATGCAAGTGGTTACGAGTTGTTGCGAGTGGTTGCGAGTGGTTGTGAGTGGTTGCGACTGGTTGCGAGTGGTTGTGAGTGGTTGCTAGTGGTTGCGAGTGATTGTAAGTGGTTGTGATTGGTTGCAAGTGGTTGCAAGTGGTTGCAAGTGGTTGTGAGTGGTTACGAGTGGTTGCTAGTGGTTACGAGTGGTTGCGAGTTGTTGCAAATGCTTGCAAGTGGTTGTGAATAGTTTCGAGTGGTTGTGAGAAGTTACAAATGGTTCCGAGTGGTCGCGAGTAGTTGCGAGTGGCTGTGAGTGGTTTCACATGGTTGCGAGTGGTTGCAAGTGGTTATGAGTGGTTGCGAGTGGTTGCGAGTGGTTGCGAGTGGTTGCAAGTGGTTGCAAGTGGCTGCAAGTGGTTGCAAGTGGTTGCGAGTGGTTCCGAATGGTTGCGAGTGGTTGTGAGTGGTTGTGAGTGGTTGCAAGTGGTTGCAGGTGGTAGCGAGTGGTTGCGAGTGGTTGCGAATGGTTGCTAGTGGTTGTAAGTGGTTTCAAGTGGTTGTGAGTTGTTGTGAGTGGTTTTGAGTGGCTGCGAGACGTTGCCTGTGATTCCGAGTGATTGCAAGTGGATGTGAGTGGTTGACAATGGTTGCTAGTGGTTGCAAGTGGTTGCAAGTGACTGCGAGTGGTTGCAAGTGGTTGCGAGTGGTTGCGAGTCCTTGCAAGTGGTTGCGATTGGTTGTGAGTGGTTGCGAGTGGTAACGAGTGGTTGCGAGTGGTTGCGATTGGTTGGGAGTGGTTGCGAGTAGTTGCAAGTGGTTGCAAGTGGTTGTAAGTGGTTGTGAGTAGTTGCAAGTCATTGCGAGTTGATACCCCAAATTTTGTCGCGCACGATGTTCCTTCCGTGATCTCTAACTCCGCGTCTGGTCTGCTCCGCGACCCTTCCATTCCGCAGTTCCGGGCAGCACCCGCTTGCCACTCCTCCGCTACCTCTCCTGGTCTTCTGCGAATACTTCACACTCTCAGGGTCCGCTCGTGGGTGGTGCTCCGCGGCTCGTTCCTTGCCAGCACGAGAGTCTGCCACCTCGTGGTCTCTGAATCCTACACCCACGAAACCTCGTTCCGTGGCCGTGCGTAAGGTCGTGGAGTCACCGGCACCACCCTTCACGAACTTGCGTTCCCTGGTGATGACAGTTCTCAGCGGAGTCCTGGTCGGACCCAAGATTGGGAGCAGATCGAGTAGTATGCTCCGCAGACACTCAGAGGAGAAGTATTCGTCCTCCACGGAATGTTTCTGCGTAGAGCAACCTAAGGGTTCCCTGAACAGCTGCGGGTCTCAGAGGGGGAAGCGCAAGTGTGAACCAAACTGATACTTGTGCGGATTAATGAGACAAAAGGAGGCAGTCGGATTCCGAACAAGTCAGTACTTCATAATTGGGAACCAGACTGATACAAAGGGGATAGCTTGCTTGGTCACTCATGTACTAGTTCCTCCGCTACACTACTACTTTTTGTATTCACCAAGCCTAGCTCTGTAAGACTCCTACTACACTCTTCCCCTACCTTGGACTCCGCGCGGTGCACTACGCACACCACGGGTCTCGTCCTTGATCACACACACTCTTAACTACTACATTTCCCTGTTCTATTACTACTTCTTCCTCTACTCCGCAGCTTGGGTGCCCGCGGTCTTGCGTTCTTCCTTGAATCTTCATCTTTGCGTGGTGCGTTCTCCCGGTCTTCCTCCTCCTTGACTGCCGCCACAGACCCTGATCTTTCATTGGCCGAGCTCTTGCCGCCCTTTTCTTGACGTCTGGTTTTGCCGACGTGTGTCCTTGCACGTCCAATACTCCTGCTTCACTCCCGCTTTTTGCGGTACGGTATATGTTTTCTTCCTACCACGGATTGTCACCCTGTCGTCCCGCCCGTTCCGCTGCCATTCCTTCCGACAGCTGTCGAAAGGTCGTTGTCAATCCCTGCTTCCTGGCGGCAACTTTTCCCGGCTCTTTCCTTCACTACTGCTGGATTCCACGCCACCCCACGCTCTACCGCAATCGTTTTACGGGAGCTAGCATGCCTTGCGCGTTCTCCTATGCTCCGCGGTCTCCCCTTTACCCTCCTCCGCGGATCTCTGGCCGCGGAAGCCACGTTTCGCGTATCTGTGGATAGCGGCGATTTTCCCTCCGCAGATCCATCTTCTCCTTAGCGAAGATGCGGTGGATCCCCGCGTGACACTGATGCCCCCAACCCCCCCTTTCCAAGACTCTGTCCCAGAGTGTCCTTAGCGCAACAGGCGTGTGAACTTTCCTTGGGGACCTGGCCGCTGCCGTTGTTGGCAAGGGCGGCAGTAGGTCTCCACCTCTCCGCCCTCACGCTGATATCTCACGGAGCATTCCTGATGCACATATAGCTGGCAGCCCTCACACCTGGCTCCTATAGTGGTGTCTTCCGCGCCCAGCCTCTTTTTGCAGGTAGAGCAGTGCGCGATTCATTCATATGTCCTACAGCTGTTGCAGCGGTACACTGTCAGCCCCTCCTCATTCTTGCCCACCTCTGTAGCGCACTGTGCGTGGGCCCATCCTCCGTAGTGCTCACAGTGGCATGTTGTCCCGCTGACAACCCCCATACATCCGTCTCCGCAGCACTGCAGTCCGGAATATTCCGCACCCCAATTTTCTTTTCTGGGCCGAGCCAAGCATTGGTGGTATGTCCACACTCCTTCCTTGTCCCTTTTGCCGCACCGCAGATGGCACATCTTTAAGCACATGCCACATCCCTTATTGAACTCCGCCATCCCCTCATGGTAAGCTACGCAAGCAGGTCCTTGGATCTTCGCGATCAAGCTAAGGTAGTCGTCTACCTCAAGGAGCTCATTGCCCACGCATTGGTGACATTGGCCCTTCCAAGCTGAGCTGCCTGCCACCAGGCACTCGCGGTGCGCGAATCTCGTGCAAACAGCACACCTTTCCCCATCCTGCACGGTCTTTAGGCATGTGGGGCATGCCGTGGATTGGTGCCCTTCCATTCCCAGTCCCTCCTCTTCCTCCGATTCTTCCTCTTCTTCTTCCTCATTTACTCGCGGTGCCCTGCACACTCCTCGTTGCCTCTCGACCTCCTTGCACCTCCTGCACACCGCAGCTCCGCTTTGCCCTCCGCGCCCAGCATGAGGTGGTACGAAGCAGCTAGTGCAGATTTTGCGGAGGCATCCGCCAAAGTCCTGCACCTCCAGTCCCCACCACTGGCCGCATTGAGCGCATTTCTTTTCTTCCAGTTCCTTCCTCCTTCTTTCCTCTGCCGCAACCTGTCCCTCCGCATGCCACTGCCTCATTGTGGCCCCGGAGACGGAGCGCGGACCTCTCCTTTGCTCTGGGGACCCTTCTTCCTCTTTCTCTTCTTCCTCCTCCTCCTCTTCTGGGTCCTACCTCCCGCGGGGTGGTGCTCCCCTAGCGCCGGGTCTTGCTCTCTCTTCCTCATCCCTTTTCTACGCGGCTTCCTGTTCAGCAGCCTCCTTCAGACATCGCAGGCAGGTGCGATTTTGTCCGATGCAGGTCTTGGAGGCTCCGCAGGCGTACTGATGCGCTGGATTCTCGCATACCCGGTACACCACCTTTAGGAGTGGTTCAGCAGGGAGATCTTCTCCGCACCACACACACGGGCCAGTGTAGTCAGCCAGGGCCTTAGGGCTCATCGGCACCCTTGTCTGCGGTGGTGCTTTCTGGGGTAGCTGCTGGGATACTCCCGCTGGGGTCCGCTCGGGTTGTGGTTCGAGTCTACCTTCACACTCCTTTCTACGATCCCGCGGCTTTCCCTGCTCCTGCCGTCTCTCCTGCTGCTCCTGCTATTGCTCCCGCCGCAGCGGCTCGCATTGTTCTTCCTTCCTCACCTCCTCCGCGGCCAGTTCGCGGACATCAGATTCCTCCTCCTCAATCTCCTCTGGTTCCTGGCTCCACGCCTGCTCTTGCTGCGATACCTGCCTTTCACAGACGTCCAGCACCTCCTCCGCTCTCCATCCCCGTGAGCCTTTCCGCTGCCCCAGGGGCGGCAGGCGACCTCCCGTACCGGGGATGTGTGTTTGCCATGCAGGTGGCAGCAGCACAAACTCCGTGGCCGGATAACTGCGGTCGCTGAATCCTTCCGGTCCTTCCAGCCACACCTGTCCCGCTTCAACGCTAGCCACGCGGTACACCTCCCGCGGTTCCCCTGCCTCTCGTCCCGCACTGGGAAAGGGGCGGAGATACACCAAGTGGTCCTCCTTGATGGGCCCATGGTTCAGCCGTCGGTTCGCAGCATCGCATCCGTATCAGGCTGAAACGGAGCCCCTCAACCGCGCCTCTGCTCGCATGGCCTTGGTCCTTTCACAGCACTCGCGGAACCATTCCGCAACCTCCTTGTCCTGCTCCTCCTCCGAGAGCTTCTCTTGCTCCTCCGGAGTAAGTGGTAGCCTTAGCGGCTTCTGGAGCATGCCCATCGCCGCCCGCGGTGGTTTTCCGAAGAGTAGCGTGTGGGGTGAGAAGGAGGTTGCTCGGCTGGGTGTTGTGTTGATGAAGTACGCCGTCTTCCTCAGCTTCTCAGTCGAGCTGCTGCCCTCCGTGGTTGCCACTGCTCTCTCCAGTATTTCATGCACCCGCTCCACTTGCCCTTGTGACTCTGGCCGATACCGCTCGGCGTGTACACGGCAGACCCCCCACTCCTCCAGCTCCTCTCTGAAGGCCCCCATGAACTCTGTGCCGTTGTCGCTGTGTACCACGCTGCACCCACCAAAGCGGTAAAAGATTTCCTCGCGGATGAACCTTGCCGCGGTGGCTGAGCTCTTGTTAGGCACAGCGTAGACCCAGAGGTACATTGTGAAGTGGTCCACTGCTGCAATCCAGTATCGGTTCCCTTGGTCGCGGTGTGCACGGGGACCGTGGAAGTCGATGATAATCTTTTCTAGCGGTTCGCCGATAGGGGAGGGTTGGAACAGCGGTTGGTCCCGCAGTGTGGTTTTCCGCGCTCGTTCGCAGGGGGCGCAGTGCTCTACCACGTCTTTGAGGATAGCCGCCAGGTTCGGTATGTGGATGATGGGCGTCAGGCGATCCTTTAGTGCCTGCACACCAGTGTGGTGATGGCGGTGGTAGGCCTCCACAACTGCCCTCTGCAACGTGGGTGGGGACACCCACAAGACACGCGGAGTTATTCTCCAGCGACGACCGTCCTCTCATGCATACTACTCGCACAGACAGGCTAGGTCGTCCTTTTTCCTCTAGTCAAATTCCACACCCAGCCGTGTTTCCAGATCCGCGTACACTTTCTGTGCCTCCGCTTTCTGCTGTTCCTTGCTGCTGGCGCGGAGACGGATGTGGGCAGTCTGCCAGATCCGCCAGTCCTGCGTTTCCATGGGCCTCTTCCTCCCCGCTTTCTCTGTTACTGCTTCCCTTGGCTTCCGCTTCGTCTCTGGCATTCTTGCCGGCAATCCGCGTGCTTGCCTCCCATCGTACTGCGCTTTCATCACCTTGCACTTTTTGCTGTTCTCTTCATCATAGACCGGTGGCTCTCTGTCCCAAGGATCAGGTGCAGGGAAGAGCCGAAGGATTCCGACCACTCGACGCTCTCCTTCATCCCACTATTCTTGCAGCCTGCTCTCACCGGGGCCGCTCGGGCATCTGCCCCGTCCACCAGCGCGGTGTAGCTCAATCACCTCCTCCTTTCTGTGTGGAGCCGCTCCTGGAGCTCGCAGTAATCCCTGGCTACATGTGATGGGCTGTTCCTCTTCCGAGTCTCCTGGTGACTCACTGATTTCGGAAACCACCATCACCGCCGCCTCTTTCTCCGTGCGTCCCCTCCTTTTTGCACCCTTGCGTGCAGCTGCTGTCGCGGCTTCTCCCAAGAGAGGCCGCAGTGGATCCGGTACCATCTCCGCTGGCATGTGGACTTTGCCGAATACTGCCATCAGAAGTTCTGCTGCTTACGCGGCCTCCCGCTGGGCCTGCGCTAACTGTTCCGGAGTTACGCCGGGACTGGGGCCTTTGTGTGCCCGAGGTTGTTTCTCTCTCCATGGCTCCGCGACCGCTCCCTCTTTTGCATTCCTCTTTCCTCTCAGAGCTGGAGTTATTTCCTCCGGGAAAGTCTGCACTGGCTCCTCACTTCGGCTGGTGTTTGCCGGCGCTGTTGTTCTGGTCTGGCTCAGCGTCGCTGCTGCTTTCCGCACCACTGCCGCCGCTCGGGCTTGAAGTTGTGCCTTCCGCCAAAGGGAGCCAGCGGATGGTTCCGGGCGGTGGCGCTTGGCACGAGCTTTGTACCTCTTCCCCATCTTCTCCTCTCCTTCTGCTCCTGCCTGTCTTGCCGCGGTCCTATCTACTGTTGCTTCCCTTGCTGCCTCCATCGTTGTGCTACCTGCTCCTACTCTGGCCGCCTCCGCGGTTGCACGTGTTTCTGTTGCTACCTGTGCCTCCGTGGCTACTGATCCTGCTACCTTGTATGTCGCTGCTGCCGTTGCCTCTGCTGCCGCTATTGCTACCTTTTTTCTTGTACCGTTGCCACCGCTGCCGCTACTGCTGCTACCTCTGCCTTCGCTTTTGCCGCTTCTACTGCTACTGCTGCTGCCTCTGCCTCCGCTGCTGCCACCGCTGCTTCTGCTTCCTCCATGATTTCCCTTATGTGTTCTTCCGCAGCTTCCTTATCTGCCTTAGCCGCCGCTTCCCGTTCCTTAGCCAATTGGGCCTCTCTCTCCGCGGCCTCTACGGCCACCCGTTCTGTCTCGGCTGCCTCCTCCTCCCATTCTTTCCGCAGGCGTTCGTGCATCTCCTGCAACTGAGGGGAGGGCTGGGTGTATTCACGGGCCTCTTCCACCTCCGCATCCCTCCTGCTCTTGTCCTCTTGGCATACTTCCGCAGCCTCCTTGGCCCAGTGTCGCACCTCTTCTTGCTTAAGGCATAGTCCTTTTTCTCGCACCACGGTCCAGTGTGCCTCCGTAACCGCTGTCGCTACCCTGGTGCGTATCACATTGTGGAGTGTCAACGTCTAGCACTTTTCCATGGCTTCCATCCAGCGTCCCTCAGACACCTGGGTGTCAGCAAGCCGCGATCTTTCTTCTTGTGGATACTGAACGCTCCATATGGCATAGACGAGATTGAGTAACTATCCCCATCTCCACTCGCCTGCCGAGGATCTTTGCCGCGGTGCCTCCGCCGATCCGGGTGCCTGGTCATTCACGTGATACAGACTGAGGGCTCTGGCCCTCTCCTGGAGCAGATGCACGTACCGTCTCTCTGGACTGCTCCGCTGGTCCTTCCGCACCTTGTTCCACCACACTCGAGCGGCTTCCGGTGGTGGGTCCACCCGCTCGGTGTCCAGTAGTTCCGCGACGCCAGTCATATCACTGGCCACCCCTGGTTTGATGCTTAGGCTGTCCCAAAGTGCCAATACAAGGCGCTCTGCGCCGTCTGTTTCCAGCAAGAGCACCTGCCTCTCATGCACTCCGAGGGCTAGCACTCCCATTGCTGCACACTTTAGCACTACCTGCCACATCTTACCAAACAGTGAATCCTCAAACTCCGCGCGGATCACTTCCGAAATCTCTGTCAGCAGTTGGAGCATGACGCTGCTCACTACTTCCAGCAGTAGGGCTTCCTTGGACTGCTCCCCACTATCCCCCGAGCTTTCCTTGAGGTACGTCCTCGCCCCTTCCATCACCGTTCCTATGCCCAGCAGGGGGCGTGAGGGTTGCCGAGTTGGGCTACCGCGCGAGGTCGGCGGCGAGTGAGAGAGCGCCATCGTGGCCGGGAAGGGGACTGGGGTAACCAGGGTCCGAGCCCCATCTCACGGGCTTGGTGTTGGTGTAGCGGTTGTTCTTGCCGCTGCCTGCGTTGCCCCTGCCACTGGCTCCATGCGTCTGAGGATCCGCGTCGGTGTGCTTGTGGCCGAGCCTTGTCGCGACGGGCCTGGTGACTTGGCCGCAGGAGGCGTGACTTGCGATTGTATTCGTTCCGCGGGGCTGGACCGCGGTGGGATTGCCGCTGTTGTGGTCGGTGTCAAGGTTGTTCCTGCGACCGGGCTGGGCTGCGGTGAGGCCGCAACCGCTGCTGGGATGGCCGTCACCGGTGTTGGCGGAGTTCTTGTCACCGAGCCAGGTTGGGACACGCCTGTTCCGGCCGTGGGTGATGCTGGTGTCCTTGCAGGCGCAGTCCTTGTCGTGGGGCCTTGCCGTGGTAGAGCCGCTGTCCCTGTTGGTGGTGTTGGTGTCCGTGCCGGGCGGTACCCCACGCCCGTGTTAAGAGTAGGGTGGCGTAGCTGCCGTCGGGAGGATCCACCCCCTCGCGACGAAGGCACGGATCCCGTGCCTTGATTGCGTGCCATGTCGGATATTCCGCGGGTGAGAGCCAAGCTGCGCGTTATCCGCCAAGTGTGTCGAGCGCTGGTGAGAGCTGAGTCAAAGGTGGAGAGGACCGTACTCGGAGATGGTCGATGCGAGGTAAAGAGCGGGGTGAACAATCGAATGCCGGAACTTGAAATGAGACTGAGGATGCCTGCACCGATCAATGTATCCGCTTGGCACGGCGCGAGCCAGTCCGCCGCTAGTAGAATGTCGTACGTGCGGACATCGCAAACCTGGACGGTTTGTGCCGCATGTGCATTCGCCACCTGCATGGGGAGGCTTGCGATTTGTCCGAGCGGCGCGTCGATGTCCCCGGTGGAGATTGAGAAGTGGAGTCGAGTGGGTTGGATGAGGTGCTGCATGTGGAGCGAGCGGACCATCCGGAGCGCAATCGTGGTATGGGTGGCGCCGGTGTCCACGATTGCCACGAACTTGCGGCCACATATCCACACGTAACACCACGCCACGTGAACATCGGAGGGTGCGGGTGGTCCGGGGGTGAGGGGCGCGGGTGCCCAGGTGCATGAGGCACGTGCAGCGACACCGCGTACACTAGAGTGGGTGAGAATGATGCTGCGGGATAACATGCAGATGCCGGTCAGGCTGTCTCGTGTGCATGAGAGGTGGATGCCGAGAGGGGAAAGGGAGGTGTTGTGAGTGTTGAAGAGTGCAGTGAGACTTTCTGCAGACTCAGGGGAGTGAAGGAGGAAGTCTACCAGAGTGAGGGGATGGTGATTCTCAAGGAGTGGGGTAGCGGGAGCATGAGAGTGCGGTTCACTCAATGGACAGGTCTGTGGTGGAGCAGCGGACGGTCGCGAGGTTCGCGGGGTTGCATGTCGTGGGGGAAGATGGGGTGCAATTTCCTCCAACGTCCAACCGCGAATGGTAGGGTTGTACCTGCGAGCAAGCTGTAAGCCAGACCCGGAAAGGGCTGGTAGGGTCTCCGCGACGGCCCACTCCGCGGCGGGATCGAGTTCATTCAGGAGTTGAAGGGCGACTTGTTCCTCCTCATCAAATTCCCTTGCCACTCCCTCCCATTCTGCTTCAGTGGTTGGAGGTGGTGTCCCGACATCCGGGATAGGCTCCGCATCATTTGGAGGTACCTTCGCTGCATTCAGTGGTGTCTCATCAGGGTCTGGCCAGCCATTGCGCGGAAGTCGGCTGAGGGCATCCGCGTTGTGGTTTGCAGCCGCAGGCTGGTACTTGATCTTCATGTTGTAGTCCTGGAGAAGGAGGGCCCACTTGGCTAGGATGCCCTCATGGTTCAGAGTAGTGAGGAGCCAATGGAGGGCCTGATGGTCCGTGAAAACCGTGAATGGCTTGCCATTCTTTATATTGTCGCGGAAGTGTTGGAGTGCCCAAAGGACAGCCAAGCATTCGCCCTTCACCGGAGGGTACTTCCGCACCCCTTCAGTGAGGGCACGACTAGCGTAGGCAATTACCTTCTGTGTAGGTTCCTGCATCGTCTGGGATAGGATGGCGCCAAGCCGATCCCGCGAACAATCAGTGGTGATGGAGAATGGGAGGTTAAAGTCGGGGAACTCGAGCATGGGCGCGGTAACCAGGCGGTGTTTGATTTCCTTCCATGCGTCCGCGCAATCTGATGTCCATTCAAACGGCACGTCCTGGTGCGTCAACTCCTGGAGCGGCTTGATGATGCGCGTGTGGTCACACACAAACTTCCAGTAGAAGGAAACGAAGCCCAGGAAGATCTTGACTTGCCCCGCAGAAGTGCGCAGGAGCCATTCCTGTACTGCCGCGATCTTCTCTGGATCAGTCTTGATGCCATCCGCGCTCATCACGAAACCCAGGAACTCCATTTCCGCGGCTCCGATAGAGCACTTGGCTGCCTTGAGCTTCAGGTTGGCCCTGCGGAGGGCAGCAAAGACAGCGGCTAGGGAGGAGAACAGTTCCTCGAAAGTGTGGGCCGCGACCATGATGTTGTCAATGTAGCAGCTGACATGGGGATTCCGCGGAGGGTGGAGTCCATGACCCGCTGAAATGTTGTGCTGGTATTGCGGAATCCAAAGGGCATACGTGTTAACGCGTATAGGCCTTACGGTGTCACAAACGGAGTTTTGGCGATGGAGTCCGGATGCATAGGAACGGCGTGAAAGGCAGCCTTCACGTCGAGTTTTGCGAACCATCCGCGACCCTGTTGGCGCTCCTGTATGTCGACAATCAGAGGCATGGAGTACGCATCCTCCTCGGTCACACGGTTGAGATCGCGGAAGTCAACGCAGAATCGCTTGGTCCCGTCCCGCTTCCCTACTATGACCAAGTTGGCACGCCAGGGACTAACGATTGGGACAATCACTCCCTCCGCCTTGAGCTCCGCGAGCCCCTCTGTGATGATCTTTTCCTGCTCCGGAAGAATGCGCCGCACCTTCTGTTTTTTGGGCCCGGAGTCTCCCGTGGAGATGACATGAAAGGCTTCCACGGCCCCCACGTCAGCCGCGGAGCTTGCGAAGATGTCCGCGAATGCGTCCAGCAGGTCACACAAATCCTGCTTTTGTACAGGCGAATGTTGTGAGTGGAGCATGTGATCCCATCGCGGTGGTGGTGATGGTGCTGTTTCGCGAAATGGGTAGAATTCCTCTTCTTCTTCGAGTTGATGGCCATCTCCTAGGACTCGTTGTCCCCTCTGCCACAATCCCAGGAGGTTGGTTTGCACTCCGGGCTCGCTTGACTCCCCCGCGAGTTCCTGCCATTCTCCAGTTGTGACCTGTTCCGCGGTAGGCAAGTTAGCTGTGATAGATGGCAACCTACTTGCATGAACTTGAGAGTCCTCTGCCGCAGCATCCAGGAGGGAAAAGGATTTGCCGCCGGTCACAGGCACCGCTACCCTGTCTCCGATGGTAATGGAGCAAAACGCGTCTTCCCCAGATGCAGAGCTGAGTTGCATGAATCCGAGGGAGAAAAGAAGGTTGGCCCGTCGCGGTACCAAGTAATCCATGCCCAGGAGTACGTCGTACGTCCTGGCCTGCGTGACTTGGACGTTCAATGGTTCATGAAGAGATCCCACCTGCATGGGTAGGCCGTGAACTTCCCCATTTCCATAGTCCATTCCGCCCGCTGAGTTGGTGAAAAGGCGTCAGGTAGGGAGGATGCGGTCTGCCCATCCGACTACCAGAAGGAAGCGGAACGCCACAGTGGTGTGAGTGGCCCCTATGTCGATGATGGCTAGGAACTTCCTCCCACATATTCAAACCATGCAGCAGGCGACCTCGTAATGGTTGTCATCCCGTCGCGGGGGTTCCAAGGGCTACGGTGCCCATCCCCACTCATCTTTCGCGAGACTTAATGCTAGGGAAGTGTCGGGTACCGCACGGCGGGTATTCTGTGTACCACAGGTAGGCATAGTACAGTTGAGAGAGATGCCCATAGCTTGGAGTCGTTGATTGGCTCTGGAGAACTCCTCCCTCAGTCGCGGTGCGATCTCTGGGTGAATTGGGAGGAATTCAAAGAAGTTGACCTCCGCAATGGGAGTGGTAAAGAGACGTTGGATGGGGTCAGTGCTTATCTCCGCGGTCGCTGGAGCTGTTGGTGTCTGTGAAGATGGGGCAGGTTGCTTTTCCGCTGCGAGTGGTGGTTTCGTTTGTCGTCGTTTCTTCGGCACGACGGTATGATAAGCAACTGCCTCTGGGAGGCGTTCCTCCGCAGCCTCTGCCTTGCGCCGCATATCTTCCTGTACTCTGGCTGCCATCTGTAGATCCCATCCGCGCAAGCCTAATTCTTGGGCTCGTGTGATTAGAGAGGTCTCCGCCGCAGTGGGAGGCAATTCTGTGGTCTCGTCCTCCGCCATCGGTAGTCCCAGCTTGACATTGCGGGCTCCGCTCATAGCGTTCGCGGATGCCTGTGGATTGGGCGGGATACCCTGCCTGCCCGGTGTAGTCTGGGTGTGATGATCTGGTGCCTGTTGCCCAGCTGGCGTCTCCTGCTGATGCTGCTGGTCCTGCCATGGTTGATTATAATACCACTGCCACTGCTGCACCATGGGGTCCTGCTGCATGGGATCGGTGCGTGGAACACCTTGTCGCTTGCACGGGCAGTCTCGAGCGATGTGCTCCAGGCTCTGGCAGGTGTAACACGCCTTCCGCTTGGGTTGAGAGGCCTGTACCGCTAGTGCTAGAGTATGAGAATCTCCACCCTGATGTTGTCGCGTAGACCGCTGCCGTGTGGAAATGGCCGTGGCGTCCTCCACCGCATCCTGCAGCGACTGGTAGCGCTCAGGGATCATCAGACTGCTGATCTCATCGGGGAGTGCGCATATGAGATTTTGCAGGAGGACCCACAGCGGAAGTTCTTCCCCTTGAGGGTTCTTTGCAATTGATGCCCAAGTCAGGAACTGCTCCAAAAACCTGCGGATGTCAGTGTCCTTCCGCATGACTTCTTTTTCAATCTTGCGGAGTGCTTCTTCCTTGGTCAACCACTTGAAACGCTCAATCAGCGCGCTGCCAAAGTCCTCGAAGGAGTTGAACGGCGCTCTTGCATTGTACCAGTCCTCCGCAGCACCTTGCGGATGGAGCTCCGCGGTGGCCAGACAAAGATCTGGTGGGATCCGCCCTTTAACTGCATGTATGGTGATCTGCTTCAACCATGTCCACGGGTCTTCTTCAGGGATCCCCTTGAAGATATCCAGCCGCGGAATGTTAGCTGGTTGCGCGTGTACATACTGTAGCTGGGGCACAGTATTCCGGTTAGCCATGGACGTCACCGCTGTAAATGAGTACGGAGCTGCGGTCGCCAAATAACCCACGTGGCTAGTTTGTGGCTGCCCCTGGGGTGCAGGTGTGGGGTTGCTCATTGGGGCTGTCGCTGAAAGAGTATAGTAGTGAGCCGCAGGGGTCGCCTACGTCGCGTAGGGTGCGGAGTAGAAGGTAGTCCCAAGGGGCGGTGCCTGTGTGTTCGCGGTGGCGGGGACCGTAGGTCCTGGCAACCAGTAGCCCTAGGGTAAAGGATGTGGCACTGCAGGGTGGTAGAGCGGGGCGCTAGTAGATATTGCATGTGTTGCAGTAGTTCCTGGATTTGGCGGGAGCACTGGGTAGGCGGGTTGGGGCACAGTGGTCTGCACTTGGCTGGTAGGTAGTGCTAGATGGACCGCAATTCCAGCTGGTGCGGTACCCATCGATTGCTGGTGATAGACTGGGTGTCCAACCGCCACGGGCATGAGTTGCGACGTCATAGGAGCCGGTGGTTGCTGTGACGGTATCTGCTGCATGGAGGCCTGCGGCAGCACTCCCGCCACGGAGGGCGTCGCCCAAGTGTCCATCATCATCCAACCTGGTGGGGCTGTGGTAGAAGAGATTGTTGCGGGCCCCGCGTACGGCAGAGTCCCTTGTAATGCTGGGTTGGGCTGTGGCTGGGGCCCTGTGAGTGGCTCTTGGGTTGTGTGGGATGGCTGCGGAGTCAGGAGGGGTTGGTGCACCATGCCCCCTCTCTGTTTCCCTTGCGGTGCTCCCTGCCATCCGGTGAATTGTGGGTTGTGACTCACCATTGCCCTCACGCTTGGTGTTATTGGGGTGTCCGCGGTAGTCAACCGCGGATTCACCTGTAGGGATACTCCTTCCATCGCGTTGAATAGTCCAGTCACGGCTGTCTGATCCCCCGCCGCCTGCTCTGCTATGGGTGGTTGGGGCTGCTGCCTCGTCTCCGGCATCACAGGTGACCTGCCCAACTGTTCGGTGGATACTTCCTGCACAGGCTGTCTCACCCCCCTTTCTCCCTTTGCTGAAGGTGAGCGTTCCGCGAGAATGTATCCCAGCTACACTTGGTAGCGGTGGGCAACCCCGAAGGTTGGCTCTCTGGAGACAAGCGGGGGCGGGGAGGTTTCCATCCCTGCTAGGGACGCGGATGGCAGGTGATCCTCCTCTGCTGCCCATGACGGCTTCATTCCGCCACGCCGCTGATAAACTGGCCCTTGATATGCCAGTGATCTCCCTGTCTTGGAGAGTCCGTCTGCTGGCGGTGGCACATTGGAAAACCACCTGTGCTCCATAGAGTCGTTGGCCGGGGGCTGGTGAGTTCCGCGCACATCTTGGCTGTGTACGCTTTCCACCTCCACGCGGTCCTGCAGTGCGTTCATGATACGCCGCCAGTATAGCTGTTCCAGCCACTCGGTAAGTCTCCGGTGCTGTCCCAGTGGATCCGCGCCCGGCGATGAGCTGACAGGCGTGCGAGAGGGTGTGGGTGAGGTGTCTCTACTGCTCGCCTGTGTGGCTGCACGCCGGAGCAAGAAGTGGCATACAGAAGCTTGCTGTGAATGCGGCTGGTGTCGCCTCCACATATCCTGATGCACGAAACAAGGTGCCGACATGTATGACTGAATCTGAAGGCTCGTGCAGTTCTGCTTGCAAAGAGCAAAGAACTATCCACGCTCACCGCACCATGACATTGATGCCCCCAATTTTGCCGCGCACGATGTTCCTTCCGCGCTCTCTAAATCCGCGTCTGGTCTGCTCCGTGACTGTGCCGTTCCGCGGTTCCGGGCAGCACCCGCTTGCCACTCCTCCGCTACCTCTCCTCGTCTTCCGCGGATGCTTCACACTCTCAGGGCACGCTCGTGGGTGGTTCTCCGCGGCTCGTTCCTTGCTGGCACGAGAGTCTGCCACCTCGTGGTCTCTGACTCCTACGCCCACGGAACCCTGTTCCGTGGCCGTGCGCAAGGCCGTGGAGTCGCCGGCAGCACCCTTCACCAACTTGCGTTCCCTGGTGATGACAGTTCTCAGCGAAGTCCTGGTCGGACCCAGGATTGGGAGCGGATCGAGCAGTATGCTCCGCAGACACTCAGAGGAGAAGTATTCGTCCTCCGCGGAATGCCTCTGCGCAGAGCAACCTAAGGGTTCCCTTAACAGCTGCGGGTCTCAGAGGGGGAAGCACGAGTGTGAACCAAACTGATACTTGCACGGATTAATGAGACAGAAGGAGGCAGTCGGATTCCGAACAAGTCAGTACTTCATAACTGGGAACCAGACTGATACAAAGGGGTTAGCTTGCTTGGTCACTTAGGTACTAGTTCCTCCGCTACACTACTGTTTTTTATATTCACCAAGCCTAGCTCTCTAAGACTCCTACTACACTTTTCCCCTACCTTGGATTCCGCGCGGTGCGCTACGCACACCGCGGGTCTCGTCCTTGATCACGAACACTCTTAACTACTACATTTTCCTATTCTTTTACTACTTCTTCCTCTACTCCACGGCTTGGGTGCCCGCGGTCTTGCATTCTTCCTTGAATCTTCGTTTTCGCACGGTGCGTCCTCCCGGTCTTCCTCCTCCTTGATTGCCACCGCAGACCCTGATCTTTCATTGGCCGAGCTCCTGCCGCCCTTTTCCTGATGTCTGGTTTTGCCGACGTGTGTCCTTGCACGTCCGATACTCCTGCTTCACTCCCGCTTTCTGCGGTACAGTACATGTTTTCTTCCTACCGTGGATTCTCACCCTGGCGTCTCGTCCGTTCCGCCGCCATTACTTCCGACAGCCGTCGAAAGGTCGTTGTCAATCCCTGCTTCCTGGCGGCAACTTTTCCCGCCTCTTTCCTTCACTACTACTGGATTCCACGCCACCCCACGCTCTACCGCAATCTTACTGCGGGGGCCAACATGCCTTGCGTGTTCTCCGATGCTACGCGGTCTCCCCTTTACCCTCCTCAGCGGATCTCTGGCCGCGGAAGCCACGTTCCGCGGATCTGTGGGTAGCGGCAATTTTCCCTCGGCGGATCCATCTTCTCCTCAGCGCAAATGCGATGGATAACCCGCATGACACGAGTGGTTGCAGGTGGTTGTGAGTGGTTGCGAGTGATTGCGAGTAGTGGTGAGTGGTTGTGAGTGGTTGCAAGTGGTTGCGAGTGGCTGCAAGTGGTTCCGAGTGGTCATGAGTGGTTGCAAGTGGTTGCGAGTGGTTGTGAGTGGTTGTAACTGGTTACGAGTGGTTGCGAGTGGTTGCGAGTGGTTGCGAGTGGTTGCGAGCATTTGTGAGTGATTGCAAATAGTTGTGAGTGGTTGAGAGTGGTTACGATTGGTTGCGAGTGGTTGCGAGTAGTTGCAATGGTTGTGAGTGGTTATGAGTGGTTTTGAGTGGTTGCATGTGCTTGCAAGTGGCTGTGAGGGGTTATGAGTAGTTGCGAATGGTTGCAAGTGCTTGCCAGTGGTTATGAGTGGTTGTGAGTGGTTGCGAGTGGTTACGAGTGGTTCAAAAATGTTACAAATGGTTGCGAGTGGATTTGAGTGGTTGCGAGTGGTTGCAAGTGGTTGCAAATGGTTGCGAGAAGTTGCAAGTGGTTTTGAGTGGTTTCGAGTTGTTGTGAGTGGTTGTGAGTGGTTGTGAGTAGTTGCGAGTGGTTACGAGTGGTTGCGAGTGGTTGCGAGTGGTGGCGAGTGGCTGCGAGTGGTTGTAAGTGGTTATTAGTGGTTTCGAGTGGTTGCGAGCGGTTGCGAGTGGTTGTGAGTGGTTACGCATGGTTGCGAGTGGTTGCAAGTGGTTGCAAGTGGTTACGAGTCGTTGCAAGTGGTTGCAAGTGGTTGAGAGTGGTTTCGAGTGGTTGCGACTGGTAACAAGTGGTTGCCAGTAGTTGTGAGTGGTTGCGAGTGGTTGGCAATGGATGCAAGTGGTTGCAAGTAGTTTCAACTGATTGCGAGTGGTTGAAAGTGGTTATGAGTGGTTGCGAGTGGTTGCGAGTGGTTGAGAGTGGTTGCGAGTGGTTGCGGGTGGTTGCCAGTGGTTGCGATTGGTAGTGACTGGTTCTGAGTGGTTGCATGTGGTTGAGAGTGGTTGCAAGTAGTTGCGAGTGGTTGTAAGTGGTTGCAATTGGTTGTGAGTGGTTACGAGTGGTTGCGAGTGGTTTTAAGTGAATCCGAGTGGTTGCGAGTGGTTGTGAGTGGTTGCGAGTGGCTGCAAGTGGTTCAAAGTGGTTGTGAGTGGTTGCAAATGGTTTTGAGTGGTTCCGGGTGGATACGATTGGTTGCGAGTGGTTGCGAGTGGTTGCAAGTTGTTGTGAGTAGTTGTGAGTGGTTGCGAGTGGTTGCGAGTGCTTGCAAGTGGTTGTGAGTGGTTGTGAGTGGTTGCAAGTGGCTCCGAGTGCTTTCGAGTGGTTGTGAGTGGTTTTGAGTGGTTGCAAATGGTTGCATGTGGTTTTGAGTGGTTGCAAGTCGTTTTGAGTGGTGCGACGTTGTTTCGAATGCTTGAGTAGTTGCGAGTGGTTGCGAGTGGTTGCGAGTGGTTGTGAGTGGTTGCCAGTGGTTGCGAGTGGTTGCAAGTGGTTGGGAGTAGTTGCAAGTGGTTTCAAGTGGTTGCGAGTGGTTAAGACTGGTTGCGAGTGGTTGCGAGTCGTTGTGAGTGGTTGCGAGTCGTTCTGAGTGGTTGTGAGTGGTTGGGAGTCGTTGCGAGTGGTTACGAGTGGTTGCTAGTGGGTACGAGTGGGTGCAAGTGGTTGCGATGGGTTGCGGGTGGTTGCGAGTGGTTGCAAGTGGTTCGAAGTGGTTGCAAGTTATTGTGAGTAGTTGTGACTGCTTACGAGTCCTTGCGCGTGGTTACAAGTGGTTGCGAGTGGTTGTGAGTGGTTGCGAGTGGTTGTGAGTGGTTGTAAGTGGTTACGAGTGGTTCCAAGTGGTTGCAGGTGGTTGCGAGTGGTTACAAGTGGTGGTGACTGGTTGTGACTGGTTGCAAATTGTTGTGAGTTGCTGCAAGTAGTTGCGAGTGGTTGCAAGTAATTGCGAGTGGTACTGATTGGTTGTCAGTGGTTGGAAGCGGTTGCGAGTGGTTGCAAGTGGTTGCGAGTGGTTGTAAGTGGTTGCAAGTGGTTGCAAGTGGTTGCCAGTGGTTGGGAGTGGTTGTAAGTGGTTGCGAGTGGTTGCGAGTGGTTTCGAGTGGGTGTGAGTGGTTGTGAGTGGTTGCGAATGGTTGTGAGTGGTTGCAAGTGGTTGTGAGTGGTTGTAATTGGTTATGATTGGTTGCCAGTGGTTAAGAGTGGTTGCAAGTGGTTGTGAGTGGTTGTGAGTGGTTGCGAGTGGTTGCGAGTGGTTGCGAGCACTTACAAGTGGTTCTGTGTCGTTGCGAGATGTTGCGAGTGGTTGCAAGTGGTTGCGTGTGGTTTCAAGTGGTTGCGAGTGGTGGTAAGTGGTTGTGAGTGGTTACGAGTGGTTGTAAATGCTTGCAAGAGGTTCCGAGTGGTAGCGAGTGCTTGCGATTGGTTGCGAGTGGTTGCGAGTGGTTACGCTTAGTTGAGAGTGGTTGGAAGTGGTTACGAGTGGTTGCGAGAGGATGCAAGTGGTTGCAAGTGGTTACGAGCGATTGCGAATGGTTGCAAGTGGTCACGAGTGGTTGCGAGTGGGTGCGCGTGGTTGCGAGTTGTTGGGAGTGGTTGCAAGTGGTTGCGAGTGGTTGTAAGTGATTGCGAGTGGTTGCAAGTGATGCGAGTGGTAATGAGTGGTTGCGTGTAGTTGTGAGTAGTTGCGAGATGTCGGAAGTACTTGTGAGTGATTGCCAGTGGTTTCGAGTGGTTGTGAGTGGTTGCGAGTGGTCGTGAGTGGCTGGGAGTGGTTGCGAGTGCTTGGCGCTGTTTGCGAGTGGTTGCAAGTGGTTGCGAGTTGTTGCAAGTGGTTGCGAGTGGGAGCAAGTGGTTGCGAGTTGCTGGGAGTGGTTCTAAGTATTTAGGATTGGTTGCGAGTGGTTGCGAGTGGTTGCGAGTGGTTGC